>JAASGK010000061.1:0-51636 GCA_023334195.1 Globisporangium emineosum
CCAAAAGAACCAGCGTATTCTGGCGTTTCTGACGGTACCTTTTTCGCGCCAAAAAGTTGAAAATTCAAACCAAACGAGTTCAAAATCTGACGGAAAAATCATTTTTTTGGACAGACCGTGACTTTCTGGACCAACTGTATAGTGACAGCTACTAATAGAGTTTTCCGTTTTAAATGGGAATGTCCCGTATGAAAAAACCTATGTCCCGCGTCCTCCGGTACACTGTAGCAGACGAGGGGAAATATAATCCCTTGTTTAAAATAATGAGGGAATCAAGTCCCGTGTTCGGAAACATATGAGGGACCGGATATTTCTTATTTAATAAATAAAAAATGTTTTTTACAACTTCAAGAAGTGATTTTTTGGACTCTTTCTCTTCCCCATTTTGACCGCTCTCCCGTTCGTACCGTTCCTAACCAGGAATGCGCCAGTAGCGCGAAAGCAGCAGAGGCCGACACCTAATGGGAGCGCCCGCAAGAGCGTCCACCGCGTCGCGCGAGATGAACGGAGCCGCCTCTGCGTCTGTGCTGTCGTGCATGCGCTACAGACGCCCACGCAGTCGACTACGGCAGCGTCCGGTGACGCCACGCGCGCCTCCGCTGGCACTGCTGCTGCTGCTCGTGCTTGTGGTTCAACTCGTAGCCGCGTCAGGACAGAGTGCGTCTGCTCTCTCTGCTATCAGTGCTACGACCACGTTGTCGTCATCGCCGCCAGCCAACATCCGCGCGCACCCATTCGAGGGGACTGATGGTGCTGTCAGTGTCGCGAGCGATGCTGATAATGACGACCCCGCTCACAGAGCAGCACCGGAAGGGAAAGCCATCGCAACAGAGACAGGACGAGGCGATGGGAATGCAGCACCAGCTCCGGTTGCAGATCCAGACGCCGCCGACCCAGACGACGGCCTGGTGTTCCTGCCGCAGCCGTCGCTCCCCGTTGAGATGTTCTGCGTGTCGATCTACTTGGCGCTGGCGATCGTCGCGGCGTGCAAGGCGATGTCGCTGCCCACGCGCTTCTCGGCGTACGAGGTCAAGCGGCGCCACACGTTCCAGCGACTAATGGTCATGTTCGCGCTCACGCGCACGATCTCGTTTCTGACGAAGAGCATCGCACGCGACCTGCTGAACCGCGCGGCGCTCTGCTTCTTCTTCTCGCTCGTGCTCTTCCAGGTGCTCTTCTGGATCGACATCGCGAACCCCAAGATCTCGAGTCGCTCGAAGCGCATCTGGTACGCGTTCGTGCTCGCGAACGGCGTCTTCTACGCGCTCGTGCTCGGGCTCTCGGTTGTGCACGTCTGGCACATGTACAGCTACGACCGGTGGGAGCCGGAAACCCAGGATCCGCAGTCGCACTCCGAGCTGCTCACCGGCGTGCTCCCGGTGTTTCTAATTGCAGCGGGCAGTCTCGCGAGCTCCTTGGGGCTCGTCTACTCGACGTGCAAGATGCGACGCCGCGTTGGGCGCGTGCTCAAGCAGTCGGGCGACGGTCAGCGACGGCGTCTGGACGAGCGCGTCGAGGCGAAGCTGCATCGTGCGCTGCGCTTCACGATCCTCGTGATGGTGGTCTGCTCCGTGATCTTCCTGCTGCGCACGCTGCTCTACCTCCAGCGACCGTTTTCGCACCGCGGCTGTGGCGACATCCGGAATCCAAATGTGTGTATCATCATCGGGTATGCGATCCCAGAGGTCGTGCCGTGCGTGCTCTTCCTGGTGCTCATGTGGGAGGTCGAGCCAGATATGCAGTTCCCGTCGCGGAGACGTCCGAGCTTCAATGGACTGACGTCTGAGTCGACGCCGTTGCTGTATGACGACCAGCCGCCTCCGCTGTCCATCACGACCAAGCTGCCACACAGCGGTACGCCAGGTGCTGGTGGTGGCTCGATGGGGCTGTCGTCGAGCTCGCCTGCGACACCAGGTGGTATTGTCGGCGGAGCCTTAGCAGCTCGAGGAGGTGGATACCGGATCTCAAATCGACGGTCCAGTCCGCTGTCGTTCGGCCTCGGTGGAAACGTGTTGGAGCAGGCGAGGCGACGGTTAGAGCTTGTCGCGCAGAACCAGGGAGACTCGAATGGAGAAGATGAAGACCCGTCTGCTGCTCGTGCTCACACGCATGCGCCGCCACTACACGATGCTCGCCTTGTGAGCTCGTCAGGCAATGTACTCGAGAGATCTGCGAAACGGGGACAGAAGAAGAAACGATCGGTTTCTGCACATGCCGGGATGGTGTCAACCGAGCCGGTCGTTAGTGTGGATGACGCGCCCAAGACAGCATACGCGTGGCTCTCCTTCCAGTGCTTCAATCTGAATCTGCCGTCATCATCCGCAACTGCGTCATCGTTTCTGGTGCTCCACGTGCTCGATGCAGACACTGGCGACGTGATCGTGGAAATCGGTCGCTCCGAGGTGTCGGCTTCTGAGGACCCTTGCTTCCATCTCATGCTCCCGGTGGAGATGCGCGAGCAGGATTTGTTGCGGATATCAGTCTACTCGATCCGCAACGTGCAGTCGCTCAATGATTTGAAGAGCCAATGGCTGGTCGGCGACGCGCTGATCCCGCTGGTGTCGTTCATGGAGGTGTCAAAATTTGCATTTGGACGAGCGACACTGCATGCGTTGTTCTCGCCACTCTCGCGCTCTCGTTCGTCGGGAGAAATCGTCGTCCGCTGTGAAGCCGAAGTGAAGAGTGCCAGTGGGGTCTCAGACGAAGGTCGCCAGCGCATCACGCGCTCGTTCATGTATTTCTCGGCGGAAGAAAACGATGAACTTAACAACAGCCACGCGTTCATGAAAGATAAGCCATCAGCTTCTATTCTCCGACGCAAGAGTGACCCATTGCAGCACACCCACGCCAAAGTGCTCGTCGAAGAAGAACTGATTGAGAGTGTGTACACCTGGGAGATCCCGTACCAGCTGCTGCAGCTCATCCTATCGGATTTGGTTGTCAAGCTTGAAGCGCTGAAGCGAGAGAACTTGTCTGGCGACCCTGGTGGGAGTCTATCGTCAACCCCAATCAGCCAGATCTCCAGCTTTGGAATGTCTGCCATGCCGCCGCCGCTGTCAACATCACCGGGGGCTCTTAGCGTTGTTCCAGAAAGCGAAGGTGATGAAGGGTTTATGTCGTCGGAAGATGAAAGTGGTGGTGGCGAGTTCGCCGCCCCGCTCTCACAAGAACTTACAGAAGGAACCGGGTCGTTGCCTGACCAGAAAAGAAGGTCGACTCCAAGCATCGGCATGCTATCGGAGTTGATCTACCAGATCCAGGATGATGCGATGGAGAGAAAGAAGAAGAAATGGCGTCACGAGCTGATCATCACGATGGAGCAGTACATTTCGCAAGTCGAGGATGCCATCTTGCGCTATGGTGATACCCAACATGGTGGATTGACGTTCAAGCCGAGCACAATGAAAGCTGACGCGAACCTTAGCTTCCTGGCGCTGAATCTGCATCAACAGCTCATGACTGTGGGGACAGCTGTGCCGACGTCTCCGAGCGATGTTATCTACGGAGACAACGCGAGCAGTGGTGTACGATACGCTCGACTTGTGGACACGTTTGTTGGGACAATCTTGGCGTCTCCATCCCATAAATTACGCGAATCAGCGGAAGACCATATCGCTACGATTCATGACTTGGATAATGAGAACCATAACCACGTTGATGGTAGCGCAGACAGTGATGGCGAAACCGACAGTATTGATGCTGTGCATGAAATGAACGGCCAGGGCGATCGAGAGAATGACGAATCTCCAGTCGAGCCCGTGGAAGCGCTGCGTCGTCGAGTCATTTCGTTTGATTCTGCAGAGAACATTGTGAATATGAGTGCTTCCGGTCGCGAAGTCTCGGTGACTGATGAACAGCGCAAACTTGCAGAGACCATCGTTGCGCTTGGGATGTCGGAGAGAGACTTGCATGGATTGCAGACGAATGGCGAAGAGGATCAGCCCGGCGCTCCTCGCAATGCGAACAACAATGAACAGAAACTACACGGGTTTGCAGAGTGGATGAAGGGGAAATGGCGCGAAGTGGAGGAAACGCGACACCATCTCGACGAGAGGCACGCCAAAACTCACACTCCGTTCCAGCATCACCGCATGTACGGAACCACCACGGTGGGGGCGTTTGCTGCACACGTCTATGGGTTCAAGAATGGCGGCATTCGTCAAATGCGTGAAGATCTGGAGAGAATCCACGTGGAGCTCGTTCGAGAAGCAGAGAAATCAAGTTCGGATCTCACGCTGGAGGCACTGGAGAGGAAGTACCACGAGCTCAAGTGGCACGTTGAGCGTCGCCTTGAAGTTGCTTTCTGCCAGGCGATGAGCGCGTTGGTGACCTGCTTTCAGCAGACGCTATACACTCACATCCACGACGATGTTGAATTTGGCTCACACAAGATGCAGCTTTGTGGGATTGAGTATTTGGAGATGGTGTCGCAGGTTGGTTTCCTGTTCTCAGTGGAGAGTTTGCTTTCGACGTACAGCAATGAAGCAGGGATGCTGGGCGACATGGAAGCTGCAGTGAAGGAGCTGTCTCGCGTGCTGATCAAATTGCGACCAGTGCAGACACCGCGTGAAGCAGACTTCCGTGTATCCGTCACGTCGGGTCCTCTTGGAATCGTGATCGAGCTACCAATCATTGTCTGCGACCCGAACGATTTCCCAGATAGAAACATGCACCGCGTTCCCGGTCAGGATGCATTCACAGGCGCTGTTTACTGCCCTCTGACTTCGAATGAGCAAATCGACCGAGCGAAGCGCGTGTTCCGGAAGACGATCAGTGTGAAATCTGTTTTGTTTTCGCAGGGAATGAACGAGATGCAGACTGTTGCGAACACGGTTGGAAAGGATGCATTGCAGAAAGAGATCAACGCGGAGAACGTCATCGTGTTGGAGAAGTACTACGTCTCGTTTGTGCAGTGGTGCAAGAAGCGTGCGCGTAACAGTGACCGCTCGGCTGAACCAGTGCCTCATGTGTACACCCCTGACGACTTGGTTCGACTACAACTGCTGATGGACCGACTGAAGACGAACATCCAACTCTCCGGGCGGTCGAAGCGCATGGCGATCTTGAGTTTGTCGTCTCTGATTGTGCGCTCGATTGGCGGTGGGCGAGTCACCTGCTGCAAGTCGGCGAAAGATCGCACTGCAATGTCGATCACTCTCGAAGAAGCAAACCTGCTGGTGCTCTCCCACGGTCTCAACTCCGACGAACGGGATCTGTTTACGAGTTTGTTACGCACGTACGGAGTTCGGCGAGAGAATGCGCGCAAGAACATCGGCAAAGCGCAGTACTGCTTCAGCGCGCTACAGAATTACATGCTCCCGCACGACTACAAGTGTCCGCCTGGAACTGGAGGTGGCAGTCGCTCGTTTTCGTAAGCAGGACGTCTGCTAAGTTGAGCTGGGAATGCAACACCAAGTCCGAGATCCCGTCTCCCCCGCATCCGGCGAAAAAGAAGACCGACCCTTATTTTATCAAACACAACAATGAAGATGCAGGTATTTTCCATTTACTGATTTTGAAAACTGATTTGATGTTGTTGTTGATTTTACGAGCAAACACGCGCGATAGAAGACACAAATGGAGGAAGATGAAAAGACTCAAGACTCAAGATTGATGGGAAAATGGTAAACGGACTACTCTATCAACAAATGGACGGTACGACACGATACGGCTTCTGGACGTTGGGGTGGGTTGGGGTGATGATCTCCCTCATGCTGCCATGGGAGTGTGCGAGAGAATGTCGCGCATCGACATGCGTGGGCATTGAGGCTGCTGCTGCTGCTGTTGCTGCTGCTGTGGAGCAAACTGGTTGTGTTGCTGCTGGGTGTGGGTATCGTGCTTGAACGCAGTCAAGATGGACGCGTCGACGAGAAGGTTGAGCGACGGCATGCTGAAGGTTGGACCAGACGAAGAAGGCTTGGCGTGGTGGCTGTGCTGGAACGGACTGATGGCTCGATTTGGAAGCTGGCTCAAGTGAGACATCTTTTGAACCCAGGCGCCGTCGCGCTGGTCGTGCTGGAAGTGAGCTGTAGCGGCTTGCTGACCGATCGAGAGCGGCTTCTTTGGACTGATGCTTGGGATCTCAAGGTTGAACCCGTTGTGCGTTGGCTGTGGGGTAAGGAGTGGCAGTGGCTGCGGGGTGTGCGCCAAAGTTGGCTCCAAGAAAGAAGGGCGAGCATCCATCATCTCAACGTCCGTATCGTTGTCGGATTCCGTGTCGTCGATTGACTGCACGCTCCAAGACTGGCTACCGGTTGGTGACATGTGTCCTCTTTGAGGAAGCTTTACTTGCAGAAGTCGCTTGGCGCTCGCACCGCGGAGACTGGTGGCGTTTGGGTGCAGCACGGCAGTTGGGTTGGTGGCGCCTTCCTTCTCGAGCTTCCGTCGCAGGTTCTCAATGGCCTCTTGGCGGATCCGCTCGACGTTCTTCTCGCTTCGGAAGCCCAGGTACGGCCATCGTCGGATCCCCAGAGAGCGGCACACGCGGATGAGCGTGCGGCTGCTGATCCCAAGATCTTCGGCAGCCTTCTTCGCAGTCAAGGTGAAGAACGAAGCAAGGAGGTCGAAAGAGAGTGTCTTGATGCCGTGGCGGGTATGGACGCGAACCACGTAGGACGCGTAGATCGCCGCGAGCGGATGCACCGAGTGGCCAGACGGCTGAGGAGCTGGGGTGATGCTAGTGGTAGCTGGGTAGTGGGCGTTGTATGCCATTGGCGCTGGCGTGAGCGATGGACTCATCTGTGTGGTGCTTGCTTGGTTTAGGTGTTGAAGTGACTCGAGTTGCTCGAGTGGCGTGGGAGTACAAGTTACTGTCGATGTTGATTGGCTGGCTGGCTGGTTGGCTGGTTGGCTGGTTGGCTGGGTGTGCGCTCCGAGTCAAATTGGAAAATGACCGATTGGGAAGAAGATCGGCGTCGATTCGAAGCGAGCGGGCACGAAAGCGGACTTTTTGCGGCGGAGACGGCGGCAGCTGAAGAGGCGGGTGGGGAGCGACAATGGAGCTCTTCGTGGCGTATTTGAGACCGTTTGACAAAACAATCCGGACGACTGCTGCTGCTGGGGAACGGAAGAATCAAGATGCGTGGAAGATTGTAACTTGAATTGTGAGAGCTGCCTTTGCGCTGGCTAAGACCCCAGAAGAACAAGAGACGTGGAGTCAGGCTCAAAATGGCGAGTCCGCCCTTGGAGCTGCACGCAACGAACGAACTAACTCCTCTGGTGAATGGAAGATCGAAACCCTCCTGCTGCACAGCTCGTGCGCAGGAAACTCACGCGCATGCACAGCTTGGAATCTCCATTTTGCGGGCGATAGAAGAAATCCGAGAAGATCGAAGAAGAAGCAAGAAAAACGAAAGAAAACCGCCGTGCGTCACTCCAAGTCTCAAGACCCACGCAAAATGAAGAGCGAGAGCGCGCGGCACTTTGGCAGTTGAAGACTTGAGACTTGACTGTGTTAGACTTTCACTCACTCATATCCATTGACGGCAGCGCTGACTCCAAGACCCATATTTTCACGTTTCGTAGAAGAAAATAAGGTGATCAAGGTGGTCGGAAAAGAAAGTTCGGATCCAGTCGCGATGGCGCCGATTTTTTCTTTGGATGGGAGATGAGGCGACCGCTGTTGACAAGCAAGCTCGGAGGTGAGCCCAGCATTTTAATTTGGGTCGAAAAAGTCCACCATTGCATGCATCTCACCTTGTCTTTGCTGATCATTGTATTGCTAGGAGGCGCAACTTGACTCGGATCGAAGCCGAAGGAGGCCATGAAGACACGAAAGTAGAACCTGCAAAGTGTTTAGATAACGATACCAATCGTGAAATAAAGAAGCCGCCAGCCAGTCAGCAGCATCAAGAGACTATGGAAGAAATGTTATTTCTCGTCCAACATGAAGGGGAAAATCGTAAGATTTTTCACTCGAGAGTGGAAAATCGAACCCAGCAATGTGGCGGACTTTTGCGTTCGATTGCAAAACATCGAGTCGACGCGTTTCGCTCCACCAGTTCAAAGATGGAGGTGCCGCGAGGTGTAGCTTCTTCGCATCAAAGACTCAGGACAGGCTCAGAAAGCGCAAGTGGTAAAAAGTGGTGAAACTTACCACGTGACAAAGCACGCGAATGAGAGAAGAGAGGCTGATTTTCTCTCTCTCTCTCTCACTAAGTATTGTATCGCTTTGCTTGCTGCTGCTGCTTGGAAGTGGTTTCTTAGTCTTTGTCACGTCTTGATCTCGAGCCAGCCGTTTCCCTCTAAACGGACCCCTCTAAACGGACCAATAAACATCAGTTGCAACCGTTTTTGCGGCCAAGAAAGCCTCATTGGCGGTGGGCGTTTTGACCTCGCGGTTGCTTTGGCTGCTGGCTCAGTTTAGCAGTTGCCTTGGCTGTGATTTGTGATTTGTGTGGAGGCAATCACATCGTTTCGCATGGTCATGGTCATGCAAATCGCTTCGAGAGGCCAGCCCGCCAGGCCAAAGTCCTCTCTCAACGCAAAACAAAAAACGCATTGGCCAATCGGAACTTTAACTCGCGCATGTGAAGTGAAAAACTCCCTATAGAACTCGCCAAGAACGACCAGCTCACCCAGTTGACGCGCGCGCTCGGAACGATCTTTTTTAAAAAGCGTGGTGGTGTGTGCGCGGGTGGGCGGACGGGCGGCTCTCAGTCGCGTGGGGTCAGTGGACGCAACTGCCTTCATCCATTGGCATCTGCAAATTCTTGCCCCGTTGCCCTGTCAACCCAGACAGAACACACACAGCAGTTAATAGTCAGTCGACCATTGTCGAGTTCAAGCTCGCTTCAGCAAATCAGGTCCACGCATGGCAGGCTTGGCAGAAGCCACCAGCAGCCAGTCCAGTCCATTATTCCCATTGTCCATCGAATATACAGTACCCCACACTGCAAAGAGTGTGATTCGTTTTTCGCCCTGAACTCTGCCATTTTTCCATCGACCCTCCCCTCCCTCATCAGAGGTTCCATCGATCGATGTCTGGGAGGAAAATCGAAGAACCCACTGACTGATTGACTGGGGAGTGACTGAATGACTGAAGGACCGGCGATCAATCCGAAGAAGCCGAAGCTCTGTCATGAGAACGGCGGGCGGCGTGTTGCTATTCTATTCTACTTGCGCTTCTGCCTGCGTTCCGTGGAAAAGACGCGTCGGCAATGGGTGAAATGGCAGCAGCGTAACGCGTCGTTTCGGTCGGATCGCATATCAAAATATTGATTTTTTTCAATCAGCCTTGCAGTAGCAGCAGCGAAGCAGAATTGACTGGCTGGCATGAGTGCGCTTTGATGGTCGCTTTGAACGCGGATATATTATCCTCTCTATCGCGCACCACCTCTGTACCAAATATATGGTAGCAAAAAAATAGCTGCTGTGAATCAGAGAGCGCCCGAATGTCAAAGTACTCCATATGAGAGGTCGAACTGACTTTTCTGCTGACTCTTTTTGACCCGTAAAGTCAGCAGGACGACGCGAAAATGGCGCGAAAACACCAAAAAAGCGCGCCAAATGCGCGAACGCGCGAGGAAAAGAAGAGGCAGAAGAAGAAGAAGATACGCTGGACGGACGCTGGACGAGGCAGATCCAAACACACACAACTCAGCTCCGCTTCCAGATCTTTCCCACTGGGAAGTGGCTTTGTGCAGCACACGCCCCCCTCACGAGTTCTGCAACGGAAGGAATCATGAAAGGTCGCACCACCGAAGGAGATGCGCCAGCGTGTCACTCGTGGAGCTTTTTGGCTCCATCTCCGTCGCCAGTATCAGCAGCAGTATTAGCAGCAGCAGTTCGTGCTGCGCTAGTGCTCTTCCTGGACGTCGACGGTGTGCTGAACACCTTCGCCAATGGCAGCAGCGGTAGCGCATCCTCTTCTTCTTCCTCCTCTACTGCTGCCAGGAGCGACTGTGGCTTCTCGGTGCTGCACGGCTCGCTTCTGCGGTGACTCACGACCGTGGTGCGCGCCACGAACGCGCGCGTGATACTCTCATCCACGTGGCGGCTGGACGCACCCAGTCGCGAGCTTCTGCGAAGACGGCTCTGCGCGGAACTCTTCCCGCCTCTGCTGCTGCCGCCGCATGTGGAGTGCACGCCCGTCATCTCGACCGCCGAGCTCCTGCACATGTACAAAGATAAAGATCAGGTGGTGCTGATAGGAGATTCTACAGCAGACGCGAGTGTGCTTTCTCGATGAATGGCCTCCCGGTGGTCCAGCGCGTGCACGAAATCCGCAAGTGGATCCAGCAGAATCAAGTGGCGCTGCAGTCGCCAGCGAGCGATACTCACAGCAGCAGCAGCGTGGTTTCTTCCACGCACGACGGCCCCATTTGCACTAGTGGTAGTATAAATATTTGGAGTAGTAGCAGTAACAAGCACCAAAGCAATCCAGTGGCAGAGCAGCCGCCGACGTGGGTGGTGCTGGATGACCTCGATCTGCAAAGCGCTGCTACGTTGGGGCTGGTGGCGCAGACGAACCCAGAAAGAGGGCTGAGTGTCGATGACGCGGAGCGGCTCATCGAGCTCTTGTCCGACCAGCAGCAGCAGAGATCAAGCGTGGAAACCTCGAATGCTTCGCTTCGATGGAGTTCTGTAGTGAGGGCGCTGCAACACCGTGTCGACCTGCTGTTTGTATTTGCAGTAGACTCACGACCTGCGCGTTCTATTCCAGCGACACCTAGCGGATCAGCAGTGGTGGTGGTTGTGGACACGAGTACTTTTCAAGTCGTGGCAGCTCTGCAGTCGCTGGACGAAGCCCAGGACTGGGTTTCTGTGAGTGACGGAGTCGCCTCTCTTTGACGATTCCCGGATCGCGATCCTCCAGATCACCAACAATGAAGATGAAGATGGTGGTGACGGTGCGCGACCAGCTGGAGACCAAGTTGGTGAGCCACAAACTCTGAGCTGGCTGCGAAGAAGACCCCACTCACTCGTGAAATGGACGCAAGACGAGCTCCGAGGAAGAATGGAACGTTCACCTTTGCCAGGGTCCTCACTCGCGTCGACGGTCGCTGAGCAACTCTGTCAAGAGGCGACTGCAATAGATCCATCTAGTGGCGCAACCGAGTCGCACACAGCAGTCGGATCCTCATCGCCACCACCAAAGTCGCTGCTGCTCGATCTTCTCACCTGCCTCGTTGAGCTCGAAGCGCAGGAGTTTGACGCAGAGGCGGCTCGCGAACGCTTCTCGCAGTGCGGGTTTTCACCCCAGCAGCGCGCTTTCTCGCCACGAACCCATCGATCGCGATGAACCTGCTGCACCTCATCCCACTAGTGAATCGGCACCACCTGAGTTCTCCATCCTTGGGGTTGTCCAATGCCAAGCGCAGTCGGTGCTGCGAGCTGCTGCTCTCCATCTGCAAGCTCTTCCCAGTAGCGACCCAGTCCATGCTGCGTCAGCACTTGGGCGAATACGTGGCTCGTGACGAGCTCACGTCGCTGGCTGCGCTGGAGGCGGTCGCGTTTGCGGTCCGTTGTGGCGACGGCAGCGGTGGTGACGACGACGCATTGCTTCTCGACCAGCTGGATGAGCTGATCTGCTGCTACTAAACGACTAACCGAAAGGAGAGAGCAGAGCCGTCTCATCTGATTATTGACAGATCCCATGGAACAGAGTTGCTCAACCACCAGTAAATAGCAATGCCCATCGGGTTGAATACCCCCACGTCAGAGAAACCACGGTGGCGACTCGCTTTCACCAAATATATATTATAAAATCCTCAGTCTCCCTAACCAACCAGCACACGCACGTTCCACACGAGTGAGTTGATAGAGTGCTTCTGTCTGTCTGTCTGTGTTTGATGTGGATCAGAGCGTGGAGAGCCCGATGCCTTCGTATCCTGCGCCGCCGCCCAGTCCCAGTTCTTCCGCCGCGAGCGCCTCCCGCTTGGCGTAACTGCTGCTGCTGCTCTTACTCGTGGCTTTCTTCGCGTTCGTAGGCGACTTGCCCGGTCGCGTCACGTTCTGCATGTGCATGAATGAATGGATGAGTTACTGATCTGATGCTGCATGCATCGATAGACACCGTCCAATCCGGTCAGAATTGCATTATACGCACAATCGCGACACCGAGTTGCTTACAGAGCGCCTCAGCCTCCGCCCACTTGAGCACGCCGTACTCGAGGCACCATTTGCGCGCCATCTTGCTCTCCGGTCGCTGGTGCAGCAGACTCTCGTAGAAGACGCGGTCCGCAAAGCCCTGTGGATATAGCAATAGAGAGAGTCAGTCGAGAGAGGTAGAGCGTGCACACAAACACGCATAGGAGAGCGTAGCGTACGGGGGAGGGCGTCGGGTGCTTCTGGCCGGGCTTGCGGTTCGCCTCCTGCTCCTTGGACCATTCCTCTTCCTCGATCATCTTTGCTTTCTGCTTTGTAATCCATTTTTCGCTGCGGTCACGGCATCCCCAACATTCGAATTAGTGCCTAGACACTAATACAGTCTCCATTTTGCATATTTGTAGGTTCCTTTCAAAACAGTTGAATGGAGAGTTTGATACATTCAGAAAGTGAAATATCTGGAATTGCCTGGCGATTTTTATGGTTTTGGTCGCTCCAATTTCATGAAGATTGAACAAGGATTTCTAGACTTTTATCTTGCGAATTGTAAGAAAACGGCTATCCAAATATTTGATGTTTTGGAAGCCGTATTAGTGGCTATTGACCCAAGATCCAATGTGTGTGTCTTGGGTTTGGAATTTTGAGTCACCCATAAACCCCAAAATTTCATCACCCATTTTGCTCCCAAATCGTACCTGAAACAGTGCTTCACTGTACAGCGAATAGATTCAGACACGAGATGTCTTGGGTTTCTTTTCTATTTCTTCTATTTGTCCTGACTTCTTGCTTGTCAACGGGCTGTGAGTGTGGGATCACATGTCAATCAAGCAAGACAGAAGCTGAAGCTGAGGTGGTTGCTTTCGCTTGTTCACTCGCACAGTTTTGTGCAGCAGCACTAGTCAATACGAATGAGTCGCCACGGCGCATGCTCGCTCTGATCAACACCCGGAGGCTGCTCCTTCAATTGGACAGACCACCAGCGCCACGGCACAGACCGAAGTCTACAAATTGGATACGATGTGAGATACACTTTGTTCCCCCCTTCACCCTTTCAGGTCCTCCCAACGCGTGCGGGTTCACTTTTCACTTTGGAGATGCGTGTGCGCGCGCACGTTTGATGAGAGACTGTGTGAATTCTGTGGGTGTCAAGCAGCGTGACTGAATCCGGACTCTGTGCGTCCAGATGACGGCTGGGTTCACAGGTTCAACGGCGGTCTCACAAAATGATATTTCTTATTGCTGTTGTCCTTTGCCTCACCAGCCAAATGGCGAGCAGCTTCCAGATTCTGGACCTTCGATATCGACAGCCAGCTCAGCTCAGGCTCCGTTATTAGGCAATGAGGGCGGCGCGTCCACTGTGACCCCACTTTTCCCAGCCAAAATAATAAACACTCGCACCGCCATGATTACAGATTTGAACCGTTTGCTATCCTGTCTGCAAAGGGAATCCCTGATCCAAATATGTTTTTTCTCACTCGGAAAATCACTCTACGCATACAAACTCCAAGTCGTTTGCACGCCACCCTACCACCGTCTCTCGAGATTGAGATTCTCTCGGCCGATGTTGGTACATTCCCCAGTCAAAGAAACAACCAACACACGCAATACTGACAGCGCATGATGCAATGTGATGGCGAGATGCCCATTTTGTATCGAAGCCGCTGTATCCTGCGCGCCTCATGCTGGCACACCAAAGCCATTTGCCATCAAAATCGAACTTCGTGCGACACGTACTTTGGCGGGTTCGAGTGTCGGGGTTTTTGACTCAGTGTTTGTATGGGTCTTCAAGTAAACGGACAATGCGCGCTCTTGAAGAGTGGGACGCTTGTTGCCGAGAGTGCGCGCGTAGAAAAAGAGACGCCGGCGGGTAGAGACAAAACAGGGGAGTCATGTCCCAGCCGTGCGCTGATCTCACCAGGCTCACCTATTGTTGTTGTGTGGGGTAGACTTCCTCAGCAGCGTCCTCGTCACCCGTGAACATCCCACGGCCGCCGGATTGGCTGAAGGAGGATCTTTGAACCCGCCCACCGATCATTCTTTTCGAAGCGAGCGTTTGCAACAGACAGCGAGCAGAAGGTGTGTAGTATTAAATTTGAAAGGAATTGAGACCATCGTGCGGTCAGAAAAACAGCTTTTTGCCAGTGAGCGACGAACATGACAGGGAGGGGAAAAAAAGATATGAGCGAGCTCTGAGAAAAAGTATCTTTCGCTGCATGATGGATATATGTGGCAATTGGAGATCACATGAGAGAGAATGGAGGAAACTCTCAACCATTGCTCGGCTTTGGTATCTCTTGCCCATGCTAAATGCTCTGTGGTCATTATTCTATGCCGTCGCAACGGGTATCACGCGTTCCAACAGGTCAAATACGAGAGGTATTTACTGGCTTGTTTCTGTTCGCTTTCAGTTCTGAAGTTTTCCGATCCTGTCTGCCGATCAGGTCTCGAAGGTCGCACTTCAAACGCGCTTCCCATATACCACCACTACAGTCTCCGCTTAGGTCCGACTCTTCATTTGATTGGCCAGATATCAACTCTCGCAGGTAGATGTGTAGCGAGTGAGTACCCTTCTGCTTGTTGAAATCCCAATCTCGTGATCGAGGCTATGCGCCGCAAACAAACAGCGCTTTCCACGCGCGAAGCTTCGATCGGCCGCTTCAAACCTGCGCTCCGTTGTGTGCTGCTTCAGCTGGGCTGTTTGTTTGCTGCGCCAGTGAGTGCGACACGCAGAAAGGCGTCACATTGTGAGAGGATACCAGCGGCGGCAGCTTCGGCGCTTTGCTGCGTCTGAGCCGCTCGTTCGATTATTTTGATCCTCTTGCTGCTCTGTTTCTGGGGTTGGTTTCTCCTCCCCTCTTTCCGCTCTCCCCCTCCTCTCCTCCTCCTCTCCCCAGCCCAGTCAGCTCAGCTCAGCTCAGCTCCTGAGCTATCCTCTCACTCATTCTACAATTCGCTCTCTCCTACTCAGAGTCCAATCGTCCTCCCCCCAGTCCTCCAGCAACCATGAAGTTCACCACCGTTTTCGCTGCCGCCGCCGTCGCCATGGTCGGCTCTGTCGCTGCCCAGGACTGCAGCAGCTCCCAGCAGACGTCCGCGTTCGTGGCGCTCTCGACCCTGCTCGCCGGCACGGACCTCAGCACCTGTGCGTCCCTCTCGGGTTACGACATGCTCCAGGCGCCTTCGACGCCAACGGACGACCAGACCAAGAAGATGTGCGGTATCTCGGAGTGCAAGTCGCTCATCGCCACGGTCAAGGGCAAGAACCCACCAAACTGCGTGCTGTTGATCCCAACCAGCGGTGCCAAGATGAACGTGTTTAACCTCGCGAACGAGTTCGAGCCAAAGTGCGCGGCTTTCGCCACCACCCCAGCGCCAGCCACGACCGCGCCAGCCACGACCGCGCCATCGACGCCAGCGCCAGCGACCCCGTCGGCGCCATCGACCCCATCGGCGCCATCGACCCCAGCCTCGACCCCATCGGCCGCCACCCCAACCGCCACCCCAGCTCCAACCAAGCAGGCCTGCTAAGCGGCTCGCTTTCGGCTGGACGGGATACCTGTCGCATACGCTTTCGACGCTTTGGCTGAGCTAAGCTGAGCCAAGGGCTGTCGGGTGTGTGGTGCGCAGGTCCTTTCGTCTCCGTATTTTGTATCTAGTCCTCTTTTTTAGGAGAAGAAGAACCAGCAGCGCATTGTAGAAGCGAACGCTCGTGTAATGAATGCCGATTGATCCTCTTTCTTCTTGTTGTTCCTCTCGAATGTATGTGTGTATCCATCTTGTATTTCGTCGACAGGGAAGATCAATCAATTGTAAACGAAAAGCGCGCGAGAAGCTCCACTCAGAGATCGTTCATGAGCTTCCGGGGCGTTCATTTCGACTAACTGATGGAACGAACGAACGAACGAAAGGGTCGAAGGCCCCGCGCGTTGAAGCTCCCTGAAAGATCCTTCTGGAGCTCTTGAGCGATCGCGCACGAATTCGTTCGCAGACGCGTTGACAGGCAACTCATTCTCTATCCTGTCGCTGCGGGCGGCGGCGGCGTCGTCTGTGAGAGATCCTCTTTGCATATTCCCCCCTGGCGACCAAAGAGATCGCTCAAAGTGCATCATTTCCAACGGCGGTGAGACAACTGGGAAAATGGAGCTCGGACTTGTGTGACGGTGAAGAAGAAGCCTTTGTCATCGTCAAGCGCCAGGGGGGGTCGCGTCATTTCCTCCTTTGCCCTTGGAGCATACCGTATTAATTAGCGAGTGCCTCTTGTTTCGTCCGAGTCGCCATGTTGCGCTTCTGAACCAACAAGACGTCCATTTCGAAACACGGACGCTCTGCCACCCATCCAACCAACCAACCTCGCTCCCGTGAAATTGTAAGCACGACCACTTGTGCAGCCTGTTCTGTGTACTTTGTGGGTATTGCTGCGTGGTGTCGGCGCGGAAGCAAAGCTTTCAAGTGGCCAGACCCGTTCGCGCATGAAAATGATTCTCAGACTTCCACGCGTAAGCCAAGGGCCCTTGAAACGAATAGCCAGATCCCGACGAGCCTCGTCCACACGTGGCTGAGCCGCATAGCTGTAGTGTTGCGTGGTCATTATAAACCGTGAAGCCGCCCTCGCTCGTCGCCGGCAGCCGTTGGTGCGCGAGCTCTTCGCCTTGCGAAGTCGAAGTCACTTCGTCAAATTCCAAGATGGAACAGTGAATTGGCTTGCGAGCGTACTTAGTATTCGGACAGATGAGAGTGACTGTACGTTTAGGCATGAAAGACATATGACTTTCGGCTCAAACAGTCGTGGCGATATTTCAATATATACTGTACTTAGCTTCGAACAAAAGCATGGCATTCTTTAAGCAGGTGAACCCGATAGTGAAATATGCGAGTGGGCTCACGGAGAAGACGCGTGCGGTTTCCTTTTCAAAACTCGGGGTTGAGATGGATGCCACAACAAGGCAAGCATGACGAGCAGACGCGACTCGGTGCCGACAGAACCCGACGCCCTGGGCGCGCGAGAGAGCATCGCTGCCGCGCTCGAGCAGATCCATCGCCGACGGGAGCTGCTGTCGCGCGGCGTGGTCTCGGACCAGCGCACCGCGTCACGACATGACTCGTTCTCTTCTTCAGGCGAGGCGGTGCCTGGTGGCGGTGTGCATCGCGGACAGCTGCTGCAGCACGCGGCCATGGGCATGTTCGCACGCCCTGACGACAGCCGCGCTGCATATACGCATCACCAACAACACCAGTATGAGCACCATCATCCGCATCAATACGTGCACGGAGAGCACGTCGCTGGCTCGGGTGATTCCAGATCGCCACTGAGAAGCTCTTCCCCAGCGACCCCTCAGCGCATCACGTGGGTGCGCAAGTCCGTGCAGCGACTGCGCCCCAAAGAGAATGGAATCGACGAGGTCGGCAGCGTTGAGTTCGCGACGATGGCCTCACTCGTGAGCGTGCGGCGCCTCATCGACCAGTTCTATCCGCTACCCAACAAGCGCGAGTACGAGTTCTACCACCCAGCGCTGCGCGTTCGCATCGACCCGAGCGACGAGCTCAATGTGTTCCCCGCTGACTTCCCCAGCATTCTATTCATTGTGCTTCCTCAGACGCGCAAGCCCAAGCCAGCACCGCCAGTGGCAGCAACCGCAACATTTCATCGCGACTTGTATGACCAACCGGCTTCATTCGCTGCTCATCGGACGATCACGACGGCTGAGCGTTCTTCCACGCCTTCCGAGAAGGCTCAGAAAGCTATCGCGACCCCACCGGCAACAGAGGTACGTCCAGCGACTACCAATCAGCCTGCTGCGTACCGAGACGTTGCGTTTCGGGGTCAAACGCTCAGTGGCGTCCGATGCGACGTCACGATCCGCGAGTTCCAGGCGAAGAACACGGTCGGTGTCAAGGTTCTTGTGAAGGGAGGCGCGTGTGCGGGATGGACGACGTCAATCAAGTGGCTGAGTATGGAGCAAGTCGATCTCCTGGTGAAGCAGGCAGCAGCAGCGGCCCCTGCAAAAGAGCAAGGTGAGCGTCTGCTTGTGTTCGTAAGGCTGGCGTCTGAGCAGTACTCGTTTAATGCCTTACCACCTGCATTTTTACCACCAGACACGTCGGCCAAGCTTCAGATTCTGATCAACAAACTGGAGTTGCAGTTTCCGACGAGCGAGTCCAGTGAACTTTGCATCGTGCTCTCCGATCCAGAACGTGAGATTGCCATCGCACGCGTGGAATCTTCAGTACGCGCCGATGCCTCCGATGCACCGACCACCGCGCATGACGAGAAGCAAGGTGCTGAAACCATGAAAGAGGAAAAACTACCGGCAAGTCAAGCAACTGGGTCGACTCCCTCACTCCGAGCGCCACCAGTGGATGGCGAGGATGAAACTTCGCTTCGTGATACTGAATGTACCCCGGACGCAGATTCTGAGCGCGAACCTGTGGCTCAGCAGCAGTCAAAGAGTGAGCGTCCACACGAAGCAGTTGTATTTCATCCAGACCGCCCACCGCAAACCGAAACCACGGTCGAACAGGAGCCCGAGATGCCACACATTGAGAAACCTGGACCTTCTGAGGTCGAAGGGGTGGCTATTCTAAAGCCTAGACAGCTTGACGTCGTCGTGTCTGATCGTTCGGTACTTCCTGGTGAGTCAATTAGGTCCCTTGGCATCCAAGATATCGAGGAGGAGGAGGGTACACCCAATGAAACCCCTATCGATGAACAACCAACGGACGTGACTCCTCTCGAATCAGGTATCCAGAGCTCGCGAATTGGCGAAAACACAGCATTCGAGTCTACCGAAAACCCGTCGAAGCTCGCCGCTGACCCAGAACTGGAGTGGAGCGACTTTGAGTATGTACCTGAGACCTCAGCAAAACTACCCTCAGCAAACCAGGTCAGCGAACCTGACTCCAATGATGCTCAATTGTCTGGAGCAGGCAGTGGAGCAGAAAGTGCTGCTGTTGAGACCGCTGGGAATACAGAGTTGGAAGCGAAGTCGCCCGAGTTCGAGATTCCAATACCTGGATCTACAGACGGTGAAGAAGACGACACCAGCTTGCTAGTCCCTGGAGTCACCGATGAACCACTGACCCCGCGACGAACGTCTGTGAGTGCTGAGATTTTGGTGAATTTTGCCCAATTCAACCAGCAAGAGGAATCCAATCCGCTCGCTGAATCCAGAGCTATTCGCTACATTCATGCATTCACGGACAAATTCAGTACGAATTTCGAAGCCGCTCTTTATCAAACCACAAGCGCTACAGCCAACGCTCTCGCACTGTTCGCGGCAGATCAACTGCAGAAATCGCTTCTCCACTACGAGATCAACCACTTGGAGTTTGGACTGAACGGCGTGTTTCTGGCGCTCGAAGACGACCTGTGCGTTCACTCCGAGCTTCTACAATCGTCGGTTGATGCGCTCCTGAAGAAGTACCTGTTGACACTGTTACCGCCTCGACTAACTTCAACTGGACGCGGTCTCATCGTAAAAGAAGATCTGTCTAACCTCGCGTGGCTGTTTCGAGTGGAGAGCGCGCTAAACGTGCTGTCCGACATGCGGTCGTGGCACGAACCTACTCGGATTCGCATTTCGTGCATCGAGAAGCACTCTGCCAACATATTCCTACCCCTACCCTCTGGAACTGCAGGAGCAGCAATTGATCTCAAAGCCTCGTCATCGCCGTTTCGACTCTCGGACAAGGATCGCGAGTTGCTCTCTGGCGTGCACGCGAATGAACACTTGTTCACAGCACTCGACGTGTGGCTGTCTGACGGCCTCGAGATCTTCTATCTGTTTCTCTACACGTTTCTCAACTCGCATCGGAATGCAGGCTCTGGTGCGATCACGAAGATGAATTTCTGTCGCACGCGAGTCGAGCGCGTTCAGGTAACGGTGCAGAAAGTGATCAGCTTTGACCCGACGGTGTGGCGCAAGATGGAGTTCTTCTACAGCGAGATCGAGGATTTCTCCATGGCGACGCGCATCAAAGAGCTCGTGGGTCCATTCCTCAGCAGCCAGAAAGCGTTCACGAAAGCGCTCGAGGCGTGCATTTTCTTCCCGGCACTCGCGGCGTTTATCTCCAGGAAGGCAGAGCACATCTCACAGAGTATGACAGAGTTCATCAAGCGCGAAATCCAGCAGCAGCTACAACAACATCAAGTTTCACTATCACCCTCGAACACACCGAGTCTACCTCAGCGCTGTGTGATATCGTTTCGTGAACAGCTAGAGCTCGCGAAGCTAGATGCATCGTCGCACTTCGAAGGATATCTGAGAAATGTCGGGCTCAAGACAATCGACATGGACAAGATCAACAAGACTCGCAGTGCCCGCAGCTTGTCGAGGATGAACTTGAGTGGGAAGCACTCGCTGACCACCCACCACCAGTGCGAGCTCATGGGATCGGACTTTGCGCTTCACATTCGACCGCGCTGGAACCAGGACAAGCTCAAAGCTGCGCAAGTCAATCGCTACTTCTTCCACGGAGAACCGTCCATCGCAATGGAAGCAGTGTGCGTTCGGAGGAAAGTTGATCTCAATGATCTGCAGAACAAGACGTGGGAAGACCTGCAGCACTACGCAGAAGACGATATCCGCGAGGCGTTCCGACTGCTGAGCAGTGGAGCACCCCCGAAAAGCGGAAACATGCTGCTCGCGGTTGGGGTGAACGCGCTGCACCTGGACTTGCTTGAAGACAACTCGAGTTTCCATGCGATGGTGATGGAGAACCCGAAGGCGCAGTCGCTGTCAATGGGGTACTTTGTCTCAAAGGATGCCGACATTGCTGCAATTCGCGTTGTCTTCCGTGTTCATGTCGACGTCGAGAGCCTTCAGCAGCAATTCCAGACTCTTGCGGGCAAGAGCGATGGTTCTCTCAGCGTGTCAGTGACGAATTCCGTGCAGAAATTAGTCAGTACTGGGAAAGAAGAGGTGCTGACCCACGCACTGGCGACTAATTGCCTGAGCTTCTTGTTTGGCTGTCTCAACGACTCTCGGGAGGGGCGATGGCGCGACATCGCGTTTGGAGGCGACTTTTACGACCACATCGTTGATACAAAAGTCGGAG
The DNA here is from genome assembly GCA_023334195.1 of Globisporangium emineosum. Taxonomy (NCBI): domain Eukaryota; phylum Oomycota; class Peronosporomycetes; order Pythiales; family Pythiaceae; genus Globisporangium; species Globisporangium emineosum. The sequence continues at coordinate 21,103 of JAASGK010000061.1, forward strand.
TGCAGTACCATCGCGACGCAGTATTTGATTGCATGAGCTCGCTGATCGAGCGGATCCCGAAATCGCTCGCTGCAGTCACAAAGCGGAACCTCTACATTCTCACAAAGCTCGTAGTAGCGGTTCGGAGCACGTCACCGGCTGACGTGAAGCTCATCGACACTGCGATGAAAGTGTTGAAAACGCTTTGTCGTCCGCGAGGGAACCAGTTGGCAGGCTTGATCAGAATCGAGCCTTTCACTGATTTCCAGCGGAAGTTTGCTGCAGAAGACGGTCTGAAGTTCCTCATCGACGCAGCAGAATTGGTAACAGTGTCGTCACCGTCGCGACAGCTTGCGCTTGAAGAAATGATCCTGAGTCTGATGAAATCTGCCGAGCTGTGTTCGAGCAAACCTGCACTTTTGGTGCACTGGCGACACTGGTTGGCGTACTTCATTGATAATGGTGCGTGCGCCTCAACGCATGGAAACTCTGAGTTTCTGCCACTTCTGCTGCAAGAAATCCACAATTTGTTCTTTGCCCAAAGTGCGAGTGACTGGGAAAACAAGGCGACGATGGTGTCATGTAGTTGCGGATGCAAAGGATCTGCACCAGAGTCGCTCAAGAGTGCAGTTGGAGTCATGAAGTTGTACCTTGCGCTTCTTCTGAAAGACAAGGGCGTGCTTTGGGGTCAAGACGGGATGAAAGGTCCCTCTGACTGCCTTGTGTTCTTCTCCCAGACGCTTTTCGCCGAATCAGCATCAGCGTCATCACCAAAGGCTCCTCAATACCAATCGCTGCAGCTGTCGATCTTCGACGCGCTGTGCGCATTTCTCGAGCGGATGACAAGTGCGGACCGACTGCTTCATTTCCTCTCGGACTTGACGCCAAAGCTGCTCGAGTTTCTGCTGATCCTCAAAGACCCCTCGCTGCAACGATCGGTCTTGAGGACACTGAGTCTCGCGCTGGAGCTGTCTATTGAGAAAGCGGTCTGGAAGAACTCTGTCCAGCCGTTCTTGAGTTCGTTGTATAGGATCATACGAGCCTTTTGCTCTCCTGCTGCTGCTGAGAGCTCCACCTCAACGATGAATGCACTCATGATTGAAACGTTCTTCCATCGCGATCCTGTTCAAACGTGGGGGATGCCCAGCCACGACGACGACGCGACTGAAATCATGAGAAAGTTGGTTCACGAAGAGCACGTCGCAGTACACCAAGCGCGTGCCGCTGCTCACCGTAATGTCGCATCACGAGGTCGGTCTCTCCTCGAATCGCTCATTGGGCTGGCGATGCTACCACCTGAGTCTCCAATGCAGCAGTTCTGTCTGAGCCCTATCTTGGTTGGGCTTGGCTGGCTGCTCAGCAACGCTATGCTAGCTGAAGACTGCGCTAAACTGGGGTTGGATCTGGCTCTGCAAGGACTGATCGAGGGCGAGCACACCCCACGATGCATCCTGGCTGCCAGGGTCTTTTGCGTCCTCCACTTCCAGTTGCTGCCCACAAAGCGGGAGTTCAGCGACAATGCGCTGAAACGACTCGGGAATGCGCTAACGATCACGATGGGGGCAGGAGCACGACTGTCTCTGTCGCATCAGGACGCCGCTGGAAGCGCTGAGCAGCTAAAGTTTTCGGCAGAGCAACACGACAGCTACTTGATCCTCGAACGGTTTGACGAGGTCAATAGCAAGGGCGGTGCTGCATCCAGTCTCGAACATCGGGCTTTCGGCGATGGAAGCAGCAGCAGCTTCCAAGAACTGATCTGGAAAGAGCATGAGTGGGGGGACCCCGAGCGAGCGGTGACGAGCAAACTAGCAGCTTTTCTGAACCTGCTCGCAGTGTTTTCGTGTCTGACAAGCAGCATCCGTCAGGTGAAGAATAGCGAGGAGCTCAAACAGATCCAGCATTTGCTCTGGGTAAGGTTGACGGTGGCGTGCTCAATGGGTTTGTCGCTGCTGTTTGACGTGTTGTGCGATGACTCACTTTTTGTATTTCGTGTAGCGCTTCGTCCGTGACCGCGAGTTCGTCTCGGAGAGCCACATGGCGCTGTACCTCTTTTCACTGCGCAACATCGTGTTTGCACTCGGATCGGAGCTGCTGGGCTTGAGCGTGCCCATGTACAGCGACCTCGTCTTCTTGCAAAAACTGCTGGCGTACTCCCGAAAGAAGCCATCCAAGCTGCTTGCTGTAAGTTTTCAATTTGTCTGGACATACTCTTAGCCCATGCTGTGTCTTGAACTGATCACCTTCACCATGTTGTATGTGTAGGAGCTGGCGTCGGGATTACTGTGGGCTCTCGCGTCTGCTTACGAAAGCACCGATGTGCTATCTCTGCCATTTATCGCTGAGTTTGAAGACCCAGATGCAGCTGCAGCGCTCTCCGCTACACCGTTAGCCCCAGGCTCAGTGCCTCAAGTGCCAAAGACCACCGGAATCGTCTTGCTCTCAGAGAACATCCTGGCGAAATTCAACCACGGAGGAGCGATCGACTGCGACATCGCAGCGCTCAGCTTTCTGTTGCAGAGTAAGTTGTGTGACGACACTTTCTTCCGCCATCACGACTACCCCTTCGTCGTCAAGCTGCTCGATAGCGTCTACCAGACGGGGCTGTCAGGGTCTACAAAGAAGAAAGTGGGCTTAGCTGAATGCGAGAAGTTCCACCACGTGCCTTTGTTCGGCACCATGCTCTTCTACATCCACCATCTCCCACGACACGAAAAAGAGCTGATCCAGCTTTGCCGACTCGCGCACAGCTGTCTGCTTGCTCTCTTTCGCTCCAAGCCCTCGACAGTGGAGAATATGATCCCACGCACGAAAACGAAAGTGCTTCGCCTTCTGGTGGACCAGGACAACGTCCTCCTTCTGCATCAAGTGCTGCTCTGCATCGTTGTACACCTGAGAGCACACCCACTCAAGTGCTCCGAGTTGGTTGAGCCGTCGTTGGTCGACACTATGCTGGCGTTAGCGTTTGTGCCATCGAGTTCGTCGTCACTACGGGCAACAGCGTTCACGTGCCTTCGATTGATGCTCCTCGACCCTAAATGTCAAACGAAGCAGTACGGACTTGAAGCGAAGCTCTCTGATGCTCGTCATAGCATCGTGTCGAGTTTCCGAGACGACAATTTTGAAGTCGAGAAGCAGGCGTTGATCCTCGCAGTCGACTTTGTCTTCCACGTCCAACAGGAGCACCTTGTACAGGAGTTCGCCAAGGTTTTTACCGAATCACCCGAGAACCAGACGCTGCTGGCTGATCTGTTCACCAGTTTATCAACTGGTTTTGAGGTAAACCCAGAGACTGGGTACGTGCTCCAGCTTCTCGTGAGACTGGTGGTCCGACTGGATCTCATTGCGCTCACGGACACGGAGCAGCTCGTCGGTGCGATCTGCATGACGCTCCGGGTGCAAAGCGACTTGACCTTTCTTCGCCCGCTGTTGTGCAATTGCCTGTTTCGAATCGCGTCGGAAGCGCAAAAAGCGAGCTCATTCGCTCGGAAGACGTGCTTGAACACGATCACCGACCTTCTCAAAGAGCGACTGACGCTGGGGGAACTGCGGAGTATCGGTGGGTTGCTGGTCATGATTGCAGAGCAACACGAAGGCATTCGACAGTACCTCAACCACGCCGACTCTGGCTGCATCGCCAAAATCAGTCGCGTGTTGGGATCTTTCTTTGAAATCTTGACCGATGGCGCTCCAGGCGCTGGGAGTAGTAGCTCCTCACAAGATACCGATGACCTGTACGGAGAGCTCTCAACTTCAGGTCCTCCCGGTGACCAAGAGGCCAGGTATGTAGTCAAAATGGCTGCGGGAAAGCGCATCTTCGTCTCTCACTTCACGGACGACATCTACGAGAAGGTACGAGCATGGAGCATGCCAGAATTGTGTGCTCTTGGGGGCAATTGGTATTCTCATCACTGCGTATCATGTCTGTTAGTTCTTGTTCCTGCTGGTAGTTCTGGGACGTACGGCACAAGTCACAGACGAGCGGTTCGGCTGCACATGCGTGTCGAAAGAAGGATGCCTGTACTGCGATCCGTGCGATCTGATCGCAAAGGTACATAGATCGCACTAATCAATCCTCACCGCTCGCACCCCAGCGACTGACTGACACAGTGGAATTAATCTCTTGTGTGTTTGCGTTCTAGGCCGAATGTGGTCGAGCAATCGCCCGATTCCTCATCTCTCGACGGGTTCTGCTTCGGTCCAGCTATGACTTGGCGTACTTCCTTGGGTCCTCTGGCATTGAAGCCGAGCGACTAGGGACGCTGAGTCTCCACCTGCTTTCAACCTTGTCGTTTAGCCATTGCAATCGCCACGAGATTTTGCATGGACACGGGAACGACTGGAGCTGGGTCAAGTGGATCATGGATCGCTGTGTGGTTGAGCGTTCAGAGCTTGTTTCTGGTACAGCGAGCGACAGAGCGCTTGAAATGGCGTCCATCGCGGTCATGTGCCTTGGACGGTTCTGCGCACACGAAGGTGAGCGATTCGAACTAGCTGCTGTGTCTTGACGCGCTGTCTCTCACGTATCTCCCATTTGGTTTTGCCCACACAGCTGTGGCATTCTACGTCCTCTCCCAACGCGAGTTTCTGCTTGTACTGTTCTCGCATGTGTCGCCACGGGAGCAAGCGTACGTGTTGATTTCTTGGTTGTTTTGTAGCAGCAACGACTTCTGGCTGATATGACTCGACTGTTCTGTCGTTGTTCGCTTGTAGCGCTAACTCTGCTCGAGCTTTGGACCTTCAGTGCGCGGCACTGTTCACCATCGCCCGACTAGCAGAGTACCGCAAGATTGTTGTAGATCCGCTCTTCCAGGAGAAAACAGGCAACTTGCTTGCCCATGTAGACGACCTCAAGTACGACCACGTCTCCCTCGCGAACGCGATGATTCTCACCCGGAACTTCGCCCACTTCACGCCGAAAATGCAAGCTCGCATCGCTGACACGTCCAACTTGTCTGCTCTCATTGAGCTTCTGCTGTCAGGGGACGACGATATTGCTCTCATCGCAGCTGATGTGCTTGCACATGCGTTGTACTTTGAGAAACCCAAGTCGCATCCTCCGAAAGGGACATCTGGGGCTGTCGCTGGCGGTCTCTCAAACAAAGTACAGTCCGCAGCAGGTTCGTTTTCTGACTCGCTTGAGGCAAAACACTCTGTGGAGGATTCGCGCCGCGCGTTTTTGCCAAGATGGAAGAGACTATTCTGCACCTCTACTGCTGAAGTAGACGGAAATATGCAGCTGCTTGATCAAGCTTTGGATGATGCGTGCTCGATGCTGAGAGTTCCGACTTGCGGAGAGCTTTTGCGAGTTGTTCTGGAGTTGCATTTACGTGAGCACCCACCAGGTTTTGTTCAAGCGGTTCCTGACGAGCAATATGGAGACGCAAACAACAGCCGACCCGACTTCATCGCAGAACGGGACCGTCTGCCTCCGATTGCGAAGCCTCGCTTGCTTCAGCAAGTTCTGCCTGCTCCGTTCAGAAACTCCCCAGAGCCGCACGACAGCAGCTTTGATGGGTCGGCGCATGTGTGGCAATTCCTTCGCAAACTGTGGTTGATAAGTCTGCGAGAAGGGGGAACCTCTTCACCACGCTCAAATCCGTCGCTGACGCAGATTCAAGTCGTCTTGTCGCGGTGGAAGGCCCAGAGTAGTATCATATTCTCGGATCTGACACACAAACGGCGCGCTCAATTCCTGGGATTCGTGGTCAGAGTAATGGAAGTTGCCCCGGAGATGTTCGCACCCAGTGCTATGATCGATGACATTGCGAGCATTGTCGACGAGCTGCTTGCGAGCCCAACTACATCTGGGGTGGTGTATGAGCTCCTCTACACTGTGTGCAAACAGCGTGGTCAAAACGTCGACTGGATCGTTCAGCACTTCACAATTGGTGATGAGCTCAACGACGAGGCTCGACACATGAACCAAGCGTTTCGCAGTCTCATCCAAGGCGTGAGGCTAGAACATCTAGCAATCAAGCTCAGCGTGTCCAAGATCAAAGGACAGGAAACAGACAACACGGTGTCGATGCTTGATCCTCGAGCCCCGTCGACTCCTGCTATTGCGTACGCAGTTGGTCTTCTGAGCATCATGTCCGCTCGATCTCCGGCTGTGCTCCCTTGGTTTGTCGAGTGCCAGGGCGTCCAAGTGATCTTCGACCTGCTACTTATGGACTCAACGTACACGAAGTCACTACCGCGCAACATCCAGAGTGCCTTCTTATCCAGCCTTGTCGAGATGTTGGCGCGCGTGCTGCACTTGTATCCTGACACTGTGCGATATGTAATCGCCGACGCACGCATTTTGCACCGCATCGTTCGACTTGTGTACTCGCTCAAGTCGCACACTCAGCTTGCAGCGCTCGAAGTACTCCATACGCTCAGCAAATCGTCCAAGATTCGAGACATGCTCTTCCGCTTAGAGTACTTCTCATCATCGCTGTGCGTGGTTGACGACTGGATGGTGGACTGCTTTCAGATGCACTGCACTGATTTGCAAGTGTCGCCTGCGCTGCGCCCGCGAGAGATCGTGGAGCTAGCGCACCTGACCCAGCTTCCGTTCTTCTTGGATCTGAAGACCACCGAGCTGATGCGACTCTCCATGTGCTTTGTCGAAAGTCGCTTAGTTGAAGAGGATTCGCTCATGGTTATCGTCGGCGACGGGCGATTTGGGAAAATACCATCGTGGATGATCAGCGAGAACCTTGGCTCGGATGTTGCGCGAAATCGCTTCAGCGACTTCCAAGTGATGAAGCGCATTGATGAGGAGTTCAAGCATGTCGTGTCCAAGAAAAATCCTGATGGCTCCTTGATGATGTACAAAATCCAGCGAGAAGGCTACTGGCGTTGCACGACGGAATTGACTCGAAAGAGTATCGCCAAGCGGATCGAGCAGTTCGTGACGCGAGACGAGCAATTCTTTGTACACAAGCGCCACAAACACGCGTCAACCGGGCTGATCTCGCGAGCGTGTCGACTTCTGATTGAGGATCGCGCGGAATTAGTGCGTCGGGTTGCGTTCACGAAGCAGATTTCGGAGGACTCCGTCTTCAAGAGTGTCGGCACTAAGACGCTGAGTGATATATTGACTCTGTTGACAAGTTCTCCGCTCTTTGTCGGAGTTGCACGCGATAAACTTGCCTGCCTTGCTTATCGGTTAGGCTCGCCGACCCTTACCGCGCTTGAAATTTTTGGCAATGATCAAATTGTGATGCTACTGGATGAAAGTGTGAAATACGAAGTCCACATCAAGAGCCTACAAGTAGACGAAGAAGACGATATGATTGAGGGATATTCGAATCGTGGGGGTTTTCTCGGATTCCCCGACTGGCTCACTGGCAGCGAAGGAAGACGCATATTCCCCGCCTCGAGAATCCACGTGAATCGAATCAAAGTACTTGCAGTCGGCATCACGTACGGAGATTTGGAAGCGGAACTCGGAGACTTGAACACACAGCGGCTCATCCAACGGTGCCGAAAAGAACTTCAAGATGGTGGAGTGCGGCAGATGTTGGATTTCATGACGTCGACAACTCTGTCGAGCGACTCACAGAACCCAATTGATGAGCGAAATCACCTGCAAAGCGCTGCAATGCGGCAACTTCGACAGCTAGTGTCATCTCGTGACTTTGCTGCCAGAATGCTCACAAATACGTGGGCTGTCCAGATTACCTGCGAGGTTGCTGTCTCCGCATTACCATCTCCCATTGTCAGCTCAGCATTGGGTATCCTGAGCGTACTCGTAGAAGACGAGGTCCTCTGCAAACGTTTCTGTGCGCTGGAGATTCCGTTCTTTGAAGCTGAGAACGATCAACAGTGTTGCCCGCCGTGGACTAGCAAACTAACCACCTTTGTGGGTTTGGTGCACCGCTTTTCGGTATTTCAGTGGGCAGCAAACGCAGAAGTGCTGACGTGGTTCTTCCGCATTCAGAGCCTCGTGTTCAAGAATTTTCCGATCACATTCAGGAACATCTCAGATGTCTGGACTGCCGAGTACTTGGAACAGTGTCAGTTTGTAATCCAGCAAGACAGGTACTCCGAGTTTCAGACAGCGGAGGTTGTTGCGACACATTTGATCCAAGGAACTCGCGCCCATTCTGGTGTTCTTCTGGAACGAAGTCGCACTATCGCCTTGCACTTGGACGTCGTGAACGTTCTCATCAGCGCACACGATCCCATTCGCTGCGTCAATCTGGTGGGCTTGGTGTGCTTTCTCTGCTCTGATGCTGCTTTGCGAGACCAACTGTGGACATCTTCTCGCATTTCGATCGAGTCCTTCGATCAAGTTCTTCTCAGCATCGCGGCGGATCTGCAGACATTCCAGAAAATGCTTCCTGCATCAACAACACCGCGCGATGGAGCTCAGCACCAGATGGTACGAGCCTACTGCGAGTTCATTCTTCTGATTTGTGCCAGCGATGTTGACGAAGAGCGGGATTTGGCGTTCCGAGAGCGAGTCGAGCTCCGATTCTCGATCCTTTCGACCCTGATCCAGCTATTCTCCAGCTTTGAAGCCCTGCGTCTGGTAAGTGCGGCAGTGCATATTTTTTTCCACGTCCTAAGCTGAGAGGAACTAACTCCAGCTTTCTATGGGGCTTGTGTTATTGTAGGTGCTTCTTCGATGTGTTGGAGTCGTTTGCTTGGAAACACCAGAGAATTGCGCAAAAGCACAGGGTGCAACGATACTGGTCGTCCAAACCAACCGCCGGATCCCTTTTGTCGAGTTCATCATGCAAGGCATCGAGGAACTGCAAACCACGATCGAGTCGATCGAACGCGGTTCCGAAGTCGAAGCGATCCTGCTGTGCGTCCAAGCGCTTTCCCATTCATACGAAGGTGCAAAAGTGTTCAGTCAGAAAGGATTCGTTGCTATTGCGATGGAGTTTCTGCGAATCCTTCCCGACGCCCCGACTGCTGGTCACCTTTTGGTGTGGCGCGCGCTGGTGCTGACCCTCCAGAACTTCTTCGAGTACACCCGAGACGACTTTCTGCAGAGTGCCGGGGAGGCTGCTGTCCATACACTGGTGCGATTTTTCGCGCAACTGTCGGATTGGTACCGCATTGATCGCGAAAACTACATTCTGGGCCGAGTTTTGCGCGATTTTCTTCGCTTCCTCGTGCTCTACATGACTGATTCGTCTTCTCGCCAGGAACTTTACACCACGTATTTCCAAGATCCGGTCAAGTCGAGGCTTGTGACAGACCCTTGCTACCACTGGATCATTGGTGATCGAAGTGTCTTCGTTTCGGGAACAGATTCAGCGCAGAAACCCAAAGCAAACTTGCAAAAGCTTGCGTGCGACCTGGAAATCGCCAGTCTGGAATTCTTGACCAACCTTGTCCGAGACGAAGCGATCACTCGCGCATTGGCTTCTCAGCATGAGCTCGTGCCCATGGTGAAACGCATCTTTAAGACTTTAGCGAATGAAGAACCGCTTGACTGCGGTCAAGCTTCAGCAACCCTGCGGTTCCTTTGCTTCTTCATGGAGCAGTTGGCAACGATTAGTCTGAGACCATCCACGTTTCTCGAAGTGGTATCTGTTCCGATTCTCACTCGAATCTTCCAATCGAGCGACGCCTTGAGCCCGATCATTGCTTACACGACGCGTCTGCTCTGGTTGTACCAAGATGCCAGTGTTTCCAATGGCAGCGATGACGCGATAGTATCGTCTGGTCTGTCTTGTGATGAAGCCGCGAAGATTGCGACAGTTGTGATGGATCGCGCCAAACTCATCTCTTCGAATCCGCGAATCCTGTGCAACGTCCTTGAACTAACCGCCGAACTCATACAACACCGAAGTGGTCTATTTCGACAAAACTCCGATGATGATGGCGGAAATCTTCTTGTTCACCTTCTACGGAGGTTGCTTCCCATCCGTTGTAGCAAGCAACCGATCGAGCTGGACAAGACCCTACGAGTTATCCACGCACTTCCACTTGACGACGAAGATCCTTATTCTGCGATGAGATGGGAGAGCGATGCGTTATCGTGTCCTGAACGTCTCACACTTGGGGTACTTCATCAATTCATCCGCTGTTTCCGATACATTTCCCAGGAGGATTTGCTACTACTTCTTGGGAAAGAGACTCCGTCGCGAGCTGACCACGTGTTCAAGCACGAAATCTTTATCCCTTGCATTCAACTGCTACACGGTTTTCGAGATCCGCAGTCCGAGTTTTTAGCTGCAATAACACAGGATTCGCTTGGCACGCTGGAAAATGTCCTCCAAGCGTTCGCATTCTCCGACGACACAGATATGCTTCAGTCCAGGGTGCGAGAGTACCGCCGGCTCGCAAACCAGGAAGACCTGCTCAGCTCCTGCTTCTCGTTGCTTGAATCTTCAGATCTCCGCCTCCAATACCAGGTCTGTCTCTCGTCATTTCCACTGGTTGTCATCCTCCCAGCAACGTTGTTTGGTTGATTTTAACTTGCTTTCTTTTTTTCATTTCTGCAGACCTTGAGCGTTCTCGCTGTGCACTGCGAACGACATGTTACCGTCTGGGGTGAGATTCAGAGTTTACGCAACCGAGAAACTAAAGATTTGCTGGATGCGCTGGTCGCGTGTGTTTGCCATGAGCACAGCGACCAGATTACGCTGGGATGTGAGGTAGCGGTCGGCGCTGTGCAAGTCTTCAATCTCCTTGTTGAATACTCGTACGCTACAAGTGTTCACGCCTGCAACCTGGGATGCTTGGAGCGCTTAATTTCAGTGAGCGCTAGCGACAGATTCGCTACCCGCCCTGATCTACATCTCGAGTTCGAGCTGGAGTGTCTGCGAATGTACCACTTTGTACTGCGTGCGCACACAGACGCGCAAATGCACAGTCAAATGGTGATCTGGGAGCTTTGGAGGTTGCTCTGCAAATCGCTGCTGAGCTTGCCATCGGTTGAAGATACGATCACGATACCCATTGCTCTCAACTGCATATGCGATTGCCCGCCAGTACAAGCCGAACTCGCGATAATGTGCAGCCTCGAATGGGATGTTCACGGCGAGCGACTTTTGATGAGACTTGCTAACATCGCTGGCTTGAAGGAGTATGATGACGACGATCACGACCACCTGCACATCCGTAAACGTGCTGTTCAGGCTCTAGGGGTGTTTTGCTCGCACAACGAAGTCTTGGACAGAGTCTGGGAGAGTCGAGAGCTTGTGCTGACCTCGCTGGAAAATTTGACCGGCAGTAGTCCGTTATACCACGATCGTATCCAGCTCATCTCGGGAATGATCAAGGCGAAATTTGATGCCAGCAGATGCGCTGATGGACCCCATTTCACCTCGTCAGCTTACTTGTTGGAGCGGTATGAGGCTTTGAACTCGATTCCTATCGAAGAGCGAGCTGCATATCTGGAGATTTTACCGGCATTGATCATCTCGTGCTCGCGCGCCTTTTCATTTCAAGTGAAGACGTGGAAAGCCATTGTTGAGAACGTGCTCTTCTTTCTACAGCACGGTACACCAATCGAAGCAGCGGCAGCACATACAGCCTTCCAGGTGTTCTTGAAATTTGAAGACAACCGGTCAAAGTTGTCAGATGCGTTACCAGTTCTGAAGCAGATCTGGACGAGTCTTTACAGAGCGCTGGAGCATGGGGTAGTCCAAGCCAGCGAGTCGTCGACTTCTATGGTCTCCTTTCTCGTTCCGAACGACTTCGAGCGAAGAAAAAGTGTCAACCCTTCCACAACCGTGCAAAGGACGAGCCTCGACTCTGGTGCGCGTGCAATCGGGGCGAGACACCACAACACAAGCTACCTTCAACTTCGTTCTTCTTGTCGTGAAATTCGGCTTGCAATCTCAACGGTTCTCCAACTTGGTCGCATTCTGTCCTCCCGCTGCGAAGAGCCCCGATGTGTCCGGTACTGCATCTCGCTGTTGATGTCTCAAATCTGCTACATGGACAACTTTGTGGGCGAGGACGAGTGTTTGGTTCTTAGTGAGCTTCTCAGCAGCGTTTTTCTTGATGTTGACAACACTCTCGATGTATGCAACCGGGGTTGGGTATCTGGAATGCATTTCACAGCGTTCAGCTGCTGGATAATCCGCGCGGCGCATTCGAACCAGTCCACCCCACAGCAGCATCTCGCTCTAAGCCTTCTTTCAAGACTCCTCGAGGTTCCATCAAGAAACGGAAGCGATGCACCAGATGAATTGGATATTCGCTATGCTCTCGCAAACTCACAAGCGGATGTAATCGGCACAGTTTGGTGGAGCGCATATACCACATCGACACTGTTTGCTGCGGAGCACAGCTGCCTCGCACTTTGGTGCAACATCCTCCGATTTACTTGCATCGACATCAGCAGTTCGCAGCGAATCATGACGACAAAGCTTCTGCACCACCTTGTCTGGGAGAGCGTGAACTCGTGTTGCAGTGCAGAGAGTCTCTCTAATCCAGACAACGAATCCTTGCTGGCATTGCTGAAGACAATCTGCCGTCTGCATCAGAACGACCCAACTTTTCTTGACGAAAATGGGTCACTCTTCGACCTTGTCGCAGACCACTGCCTCCTCACTGTGGTACTGCTCCAGGACGTCCACGCTGTAATGTTTGACGCGATTGAGCTATTGAGTGTGTTTTCGCATCGCGAGCACTTTTTGCAGCGGATGTGGAGATCCTGTCTCCTCTTTCACGGAGATTTTTCCAAGACCCAGCGGAGAACACGGCGGAATTATCTGTGGGGCGTCTCAGAGATGGTCCTGATATCCCAGGACAACATCGTCGCGCTGGAACAGTCACTCCAGATACTGTATCAACTGTGCGAATCCGAGCTTGGGATTGATCCGGTCATACTGGCTCGGCAGGGGTTGAAGCACTCCATGGTTGATATCATCCAGGTGGGGATCGGACAAACACTGGGAACGTCTAGAAAGTTGGAGTTGCGGCTTCAGCGCGACGCACCAATGACTCAGCTCAGCGATTTTCTGCCATGCCCACCAAGCGCGTCCCCAAGCATTGAAGGCTGTCGAGCAGCTCTCGACATGCTGCTCCTGTGCATGGCGAACGCTGCATTTGTCGATTCCCTTCAGAACGAAACCGAGATCTTCTGTGAACTGTTCGCTTCGCTCGGGTGCCCAGATTGGGAAGTTGCTAGAAGTGCCGCATCGATCATCGCGAGTGCGCTAAGATGGCCTGCTCATGTCGGTGAACCACTGGATCTTGACATGGAGGATGAAGATGTTCACGGCATCTCAACGTACTTGTGCGCCGTTGTGCCAACCAAGGCAAACCAGTATCGCCGGCTCGCATTTTTCGCGCTCATAAATGAGCAGGACGTCTTTGATGTAGAGCCTGATGATACAGGATTATCTTCTGTCTTCTTGGTGCTAGTGGCTTGGATCCAGTTCTATTCGAAGAATCTCCATCTTCTGCAACGCAAACAGCCCGGCAGCTTTCACGAAGAGCTCCAAGACACGCAGCATGATGACGACAACGACGGGGAAGAGACGCCGCGAGTGAGCCCAAAGAGAGATCTGTGTGAGCAGCTTCTTCTCAGCATTTTAGATATCCTCCTTTATCTTCTGGCGAACTTCTTCTCTGTGGTGTACGACACCACTGGCGATGTGCCAATTCCAGAAGAAATCTCTCAGCACTCGGCACTTTGCGCGTATCTGCTCAGCATCTGCAAGCGAAAACTTATCGCTGATCAGCACGTTATTCTTGTCGAAGATGATTCCATTCGAACCAAGGCGCTTTCCTTGCTGCACATCGCCTGTTCGTTCGACCTACATCGATACTCGGCTGAGATATTCACACAAGAAGCAAACGTTGCCCGAGTGCTGATGATTGTTGAGACCGCGAGAAACGCTCAAGAGCAGAAAGCGGCAGTGCGCTTGCTGTACGACATTTCATCGTACTCAAAGGTGAAGGACCTGTTTGTTTCGTACCAGACCCTGCTACTTCGTGTATGCTCTTGGCTGGAGAATCCAAGACTTGAAGCGCTGCAGCCTTTCGCGATAGGAATCCTCAAAAATTTGTTGACCAAATCCATCGGGCAGCGCCGTCAGAATGTGTTCACATTTGCGCCTAGCTTTCAGGACCAACTCGCACGGACGCTGTTTCAAGGGAAGCAATACGGACGCAAAGTGAGCATTGCGAAGTACACTGCTCCAAAGAAGGTGGTGACCCGCAAAGCAACTTTGACAGTCGCTTTCAGTCGATCAAACCTTCATCACAGCATCGGGATGACCGATCAAAACTTGTTCCCAATGTTGGTCAAGTCGCACATCGAGATTCCTTCCAGCAAATCGTCAATCTGCCGAGTGTTCCAACTGAAGTCCCAGATTCGAAGTATGAACGACCGCATCTCGCACCAGGTGACACTTGATGAAACGGACTGCTCGGTGGTTTGCACAATCGTTCTGTCCTGGGGCGACAACAGGGTCACTCGGTGTAAAGTGAAGCAGTCGATGACGTGTTCGCTAACCTCCAGCGAAGTACGTGCTCTGGACAGCACGGGCGGAGAGACGACCATGACGCTACTCGTATCGAATGACTCGGTGCTCGTCAGCTTTTCAGACCAGTTAGTCGAAGAGTCAATTGATGACCTTGGAGCGCTCGGACGGCTACTGAGACATGAAGGCATCGACTTGCCCATTTTAGCGGATGCAACCAGTATCGTGGCAGAACTGTGCAAGAGCCACGTCATCTTCTGCGACGCGAGATTGCGACTCTGGGATCACGTGTTGTCTGCCATGAGCTCATATGCGCGAATCCAAACTCCCAGCCATGCTGCCAAGGTTGATTTGTCGTGTCTTCACAGTTTATCATCCTGGTTCTGGAGCAAACCCGGTGTGGCTTTTTTCAAAACAGGCATGACCCCGTTGCTGCTGCTCATTCAGGGCATGAGGAATCATGGGTTTGCGACCAGCGCGGAGATACCACCGGACCCTCCTCGAAAGAGAATTCGTCGTCAAGACCGCGCGACTGTATCGAAGTCTGCAACGGGTGAAACCCCGCAGAACCAACAAAACTTTCTCACTGCTCTCGTGGAGTGGATCGCTGCGATCGAGACTCCGGAGTTCACTGAGAACTGTCTCAACATCCTGTTCCTGGAAAACACCGACGTGCTTCTCTTTCTCTGCTCGGAAATATTCCCAACCCGGAGTGCGCGAGCAAGTTTCTTCTTCCTCGTCGCGACTGTTGTTCGCACGAACATGACGCATTGCGAGGTATTTGCCCGAACGCATGCCTTGCGCTTGCTTTTGAGGATCTTGGATGCGCCCAGTGCAAGCGAAAGCGAAGCATCTCGTGCTGAAATGCTCCAACACGCCGCTCGAGCTATCGCGAAAATCAGCCGACACGCCGCTGCACGAGAAAAGTTTGTTCGACACGGAGGAATTCACCTTTTCGGGCGAATCGCATTCGAAGTCTATCGAAGCAAGTGGGTCCTGCAGCTCCCATTCCTGCAGCAAGCTG
Organism: Globisporangium emineosum; assembly: GCA_023334195.1. Lineage (NCBI taxonomy): Eukaryota > Oomycota > Peronosporomycetes > Pythiales > Pythiaceae > Globisporangium > Globisporangium emineosum. The sequence continues at coordinate 36,496 of JAASGK010000061.1, forward strand.
CAGAAAACTTGGTGCTCGCGACATCGTTTCTCTGTGATTTCGTCTCTTCGATAACCTTCATAGATCCAAGCAATCGACGTGACGTGCTCTGGGTGAACCTCATGACAACAAGAGATGAAGCGTTGCCCGAGTCTTTCTTGTCGTTGTCCGTTGCCGAGACTCTGCTGCACTTTCTTGGTCGCACCTGCGATCCTCTCACCACGATGAGTAGCTCTAGAGCCGACCAGTTCTACAACAGCTTTGATCGTCTCGCAGCAGCTGTGTTGAGCTCTTTGGTGGAAAAGTATCCGCGCCGAGTCTCGTTCGAGCGCCAGATACTGCAGCTCATTCTCCATCGCAGTCGTGCTTTAAAAGAGGAAATGCGCGACGTTCAGAGACTGAAGAGCATATTCACGACTGGACTCAAGCGATGCATTGCTTTGACGAAGTGGGATTTTGACAGCGGCTTGAACGTGGTCCGACGGACCTACTTCACTGGCATGTGTGCTGGCGTACGCACGGGCGTGATTCCACCGAAATGCCGCGGCGTTTTGTTAACGTTTGACCAGGATTTCCTACTTCCCGAAACTCAAGACCAGCACTCTCCTCAAACAGCTGGGGATACAACATCGAGGACCGCGCGTTCAGATTGGTTGTCAAACCTACCCGACGAGGGGAAATACGAAACTGACCGAGCAGAGCCAAGCGACGACGACGACCACGAGATGACTGACAAAGAGCTCAAGGTGCTATTCGCCTTCGCAGCAGCACACAAAGAGCTGGTGAATACTCTGACCGAGAATCGGAAAAAGCATCTGACTCAAAGCATCAAAGTCGCCGACCGCAACAGCCGTGTCTTGACTGCATGCCACTGGGTGCTTTCCTTGGCGCTTGACTTCTACATTGACATGATTGCAATCCTTCAGACGGAGAGGAGCAGCAGCGAGAGTAAGACCAACCCTTTTCACAGGCACCAACACGGGGATCTGAGAAGAATCGCAGCCATCCAAGAGTGGCTGATGCTTCTCGAAGAGCTCAGCGGTTTGGTGTGCTGTGGGCTTCATGAGCTTGACTTCAACTACTATGGTACACTGGTTCAGCAGCTTCATTCGTTGATCACAGACCTTCCCGCATTTTTGCGCAAGATGGAGCGCATTCAATCCAAGATGTACACTTTCCTTCTCTTCTTGAAGAACTTGAACACTTTGCTCAGACGAATTGCCAACAGAAATGAGCTGAAAGGGGTAGCTGGAAATGGATCCGGGGTCGCAGATGAGGCGAGGAAGCTGTGCGAGCGTCTTCAGGAACTGGAACCTGAGATCAGCGAAGCTCTTGCGTACGTGTTGACCTCGAAGTCAGCCCACGAGCGATTTGCACGGATGCTCGTCGCGATGGACTACATGTGGAATCGCGTGCTCGGTTCGGCATCGCTCAGTGAGTTCATGGAAGGAGGCACTCAGTTGCCCGATGGCATTTTGAAAAAAGTCAAGCGACGCATAGCAGCGATCCTTGCTTTCTTGACGAATCCGGCGCCGTTTTTCCTCACACAGTGGAGGAAAATGCAAGCTCTTTTGGCAGCGATGCTACAGACTCTGTTGTCGAAAGAAGGCGCGCCATCTGCGTTTCATGGTGTTGGTGGAGCCAATGAGTCAACCACAACTGATGCAGGACCAGCGAGTAGCTTACCGAGTACCACTGCGAAGCCCGAAGATGGAGTGAACGTGTCCTACTTCCCCTTCTGCTCGATGGAGTCACTGCTGGATCATTTTGGGTACGTTTCCTTGAGATCCAAGAAAACAAAGCAGACCATGTCGATCCCCGCACTCAAGCCTCAGGTATTGCAGCTTCTCTCGCTGGCGTTCGCATCTCCTGACAGTGCGATTGAGAAGCTTTCAGTTCTGCAGTTGGAGGTCAATTTCCAGCATCTAGCTGCAGAGCAAGCCAATGCGGTCTTTCATCAGCTCCGAACACTCTTGGATGAAGCGGATGCTGGTGTTCAGATAGGCAAGATTGAGAGAACACCCTTGGAGCTGAGCTTTTGGCGATTCATCGTACGTCCGATTCAGCGAGTGCGTCTGTATCATTTGCATTTCCTCATGCGCGATTTCATGTCCAGCGACTTCAACACCCAACAAGTGATGCTGAACGAGTATCGACTCGACGAGGAAACGCACAGCAACCGAAGAGACTCGTTTTTCGGCGCACCACCGCCTATTTCACATGATCGTCGAACTCCCGCTACTGAAGGCGTCCTGGGTGACCTTGAAGTGAAGGTCGCAGCTAGTGTTCCGCCGGTCATAAAGAAGGCGCGGGGGCGTGGACGAAAGCAAACGCTACTGGAGACTTTCAACCCGGGTCGTCTACTGAAGATTGCGATTACGTCAGAAGTCACAGCTGGCAGCACTAATCGCATGCAAGCCTCATCCTCAGATGATCTGTTTCGCTCTGACGTTCTTGCGATCTGTGATAAAGGCTCGCGCGTCGACCCGCTGTCAGAGGAGATGGCGGTTGAGAAGCTTCGCGAGACTTTGCGCAACCAAAAGAAGCAGCAAAGCGCGTTCATGCGGGTCTGTGCAGTGCTGGCCCCTGCGTCATATCGCAAATACTACGCGACGAACCACCGCACACCACGGTTTTTCACGAGGCTCAAGAAAAGACTGCAACTTGTGGTGCTCTTTCTTGCTTTCTGGAGACAGGAAGAGCTCACTGCGGACTTGAAGAATGAATTACTTATAAGAGCATTTGATACTCCGCAGGAGCGAGACGAGTATTTCCTCTCGTACCACGTGCGAAAGGCGTTCGCTGAACTGATGCGCATATGGATGCCAGAGAGTGGCAACTTGGGGCTTCAACTCTGGCAAACGAAAGCCTATTTTCTTGGCGGTACACTCGTCGCAGTGTTGGTAGTGTATTTTTTGCCGCAGATGTACGGCGGTGATGAATGGCAGCGAAACGCATTCATGACGCAAGTCATATTTGCATACGTCATCTCCATGGCCATCATTTCGATGGTGTCCATCTTCATGATCATGCGGAGTAAGTGGACTGACTTTCTTCGTAAACCGTGTAGCTCGCTTGTTGCTGATTGTTGAAGCTGCTTGCTTCAACCTTCCCCTTTGTTTACTTGCTTGTTGTGACAGACCGATTCGTGCTCCAGGAACGCGATCGCATTCGCTTCTCCCCAGTCGCAAAGTACTACGGGAACTCGCTTGCAGTCGTGTCGATTGTCATCGAGCTTGTGCAACTGAACTCTCTGACGTTTGACCAAACGACCAAGTGGAACGATACAGACCAGATACCGAAGCTGATGCAATGGCTCGGAAAGCTCGGCATCACCGAGATCAACATCGCGCAGGTGGAGCTCAAGGGGATCCTCTACTTCCTGGCGCTCGTCGTGTGGTTCGTGATGCTGAAATCGGCGAACAAATTCCAAGACTCGAGCCTGATGCTCAACCGTCTCTTCACGAAAGACCTCCCGACGCTTTTCCACGGCTTCCTCTACATGAGCACGATTTCCACATTCTTCTCGTTCTTGTCGTGCATTGACTGCCAGAACGAGGCTGACGCCGAATACTTCGTAAAGTGCGCGCTCAGTGACAAGCGCGACCCGCCGTTCTTATTGAGTTACCAGTCGGTCCCTTGTTGGAGTGACGAGCACAAGAAGTACGCGCTACTGGGTGTCTGGGGGATCACATTCTTCCTTCCAATCGGATTGCTCTCGCAGGGCTTGAATCAGGTGCTGTTTCAGCAGGAAAAGCTTGACATCAAGTACGCGCCGTTCATCATGTTCACGAGCCAGTTCGCGAAGGCGTTGACTGTGACCGGCAAGGCGTTCTACTTCAGCTCGCTCCAGTTGGCGCTTATCGGACTCGTCGGCAACGGCATCCTCTTCTTGCTCATGATCTCGACCAAGAGCTGCTCGCTCTGGTTTGTCAAGCTCATTAAGTCGGGCATCTACGCGGCGTCTTGCTGGTCATCCTTCTGCGCCATTTACGGGATCAAAACGAATGCGGACACCTCCATCAGCCTCATCTACATCGGCTGGCTCACGGTCGCGGCAATCACGATGTCGGTCATCTTCTGGCGGCTGCGGCGACAGGCGGAGCGCAAGCAGCGTGAAGACCGCGCGCATTGGGCGATGCACCGCTCGCTACTCACCGTGGGTGACACCTCCTCCGACCGCGCGAAGCTCTCCCACGTCGAGCAGGCGTTCCTCGCAGCAGCCAAGAAGCGCACCGAGGTCTCCACACCTCAAGCCGCCATGTTTGCCAGACAAGCGCACAAGCTGAGTGCGGATGAGCCTCCCCCAGAGCTCGAGCGCTTTATGCGTCGAGCGAATGCGCTCGCGAGCGGGAAGCGTCCCGAGACCCAAGCGCGCAACACTGCAGCGAGCGCCGCGGTCTTCATGCTCAACGCGCGCGAAGCTGCCAAGAATCTAGAGAGTGCTGACGGGGCGAAGCGCGCACTGCGGCAGCGGTGGCCTCCGCTGCATTGAGAAGAGCAAGCAAGTTGAAGTGCTGTGCATTTTCAATGGTTTTGAAAAGGAAACTGTACCATTTCGTACTTCAAGTACACAGTTGAAGTCCAGTACCGTTAAAACAGTAATTATGACCCCTGTAGGGAGGTACAAATTGTCTCCTCGCTGGAGGTTTTTTGGCGGCACGGTCAATCTGTTTTGCGCGCGCAAAAGCAAAGCAAAGTGTCTGTGAGGAAGACGATGGCCGAGGTGAGCGCTCCCGTCCCTATGTCTTTGCGTATGTGGTGCGTGTTTAATGGGATGCTAATACGTATATTGTGTGTATAATGCGTACTTGCGCACCAACGCAGAAGAAGAAGCAGGCGTCGATCGCCGCGTTCTTCTCGCCGCAAGCCAAGAGCAGCCAGGCCGCCGCGACCAAGAAACCAACGACCGCGGACGCCAAGCCATCGCCCAATGCGGCCGACGCTGCAAGCGATGAGAAGAAGGAGAACGGTGGGGCAGATGCAGTGGCAAGTGGCGCCAAGCGACCGCGCTCGGCCAGCGGCAGCTCGTCAAAGGCTGTGGGCGAGACGGAGCAGCAGCAGCAGCAGTCAGCGGACCTGCGGACCCCGCCGCCAGCGCCAGGGGCTACGCCAGCACAATCACTCGTGATATCCGATAGCGAATCAGCGTCTGCAGTAGAATCGAGCAACGAGAAGAGCTCAACGAGCGAAAATAGGGGACAGACCACGATTACCGATATGTTTACCACGCCGCCTCCGTCAAAGCGTGCGAAACCTTCCGCAGCGTCTGTTGCTAGCAGTGCTTCTTCTGCAGAAACGAATGAACAGCAGGAGAAGGCAAAGGATGCGGCTACGGAGGTGATTGAGGTGATCGATATGGACGTTGACGACTCGGATGAGGTTCTGAGTGGCGACGAAGACATGGGTGGAGGGCCGCATGCCATGGGACCGCACGCGCTGCCATCGACAGCAGCCAGTAAACCTGCCGCAAAGCCTCGCGCCAGAAAGGTGAAAGCCTCCCCGAAAGCCAAGTCATCTACCAGTACAGCCACCCCTGCCACTAAGTCAAAGCCAGGAGCAAATTCAAAGGCCAAAGGCGCTGCATCTGCTGCATCTACTACTACCACTTCTGCTCCGGCAACTGCTACTACGACCCCAAAAGCGAGAGAAAAGAAGCAAACCGCGAGAGCAGCAAAGGAGAAAGCAATCCCAGAGCCAGTCCCAGTAGAACCTAAAGAACCAATGGTGGTTGTGTTGGATCCACTGGTGAAGGCGCGAGTCGACACGTACCAGCAGAAAATCGACGAGCTCACTCGCCAGTGCACCCATTTGCTGCAGGCGCCGCTCGCTACTGACGGTATCTTGCAGGAAATCTATGGCGTCGCGATCGATTTGGCGTTGGATCTGGGCCTGAACCAGGACGCACTCAACAAAGCGATCACAGAGCTGTTCAGCGAGCTCTCCGGTCACCACGAGTCGCAGAATGAATCGGACGCAGTCACGGAGTTCTCGGCGGATATCAAGAGCTTCATCGCCAAGAACATTCAGGGCCAGTCGGCGAGTCTGTCGTCACTCTCGCACAAGCTGCTGGATACTCTTGAGCAGCGCTCGATCGGCGACGCCGAGAAGAGCGACGTGGTCGCGGTTGACGGGAAAATGAAAGATCGCGTCCTGGTCATGCTCGAAATGGAGATCAAGATGCTGGCTCAGCGCACAAACTACGGGGTGAAACCTTTGAAAGCGAACTTGTACGAAGACACGAGCGCCGATGCGCTGTGGATTTGGGAAATCGGGAACTTGGAGAAATACTTCGTAGACGAGTCACAGAAGACGATCAAGCGCGTGCGGAAGAACCGCAAGCGCCTTGGGCTGCAGCTCAAGACGCTTGCTCGCGTGGTCCAGTTGCTGCACCAGACGCCCGTGGACGAAGTCAAAGTGAGTGCGGAAGAAGCCAAAGTGGGCAAGTTTGTGCTCGCGATCGAGTCGGAGACTCAGAAAGCGCAAGACCGGGAGCGCAAAGAGCTCGAAAAAGTGCACGCTGCGGAGCAGAAAAAGCAGCAGGAGCTGGACAAGGAGCACGCGAAGCAGGAAGAGAAGCGCAAGCGCGAGGAAGACGAAGAGGCAGAGAAACTCTTGGCGAACAAGCGGAAGAAATCCTTGGTGTCGTATTTTCGGTCGATCGATAAATCCACTACGGTTGCCGGTGACAGTGCTGCTACACCAGGTGCACCATCAGGAGCTGGCGCATCCTCTTCCGTGAAAAGTCATGGGCACACTGAGCAGAAAGAGGATGGTGCGTACGTGTCGGGCCAAAGCGAAATCATGGCTCGCATGGACGCTGCTGTGGGGTTTCTGGTCAGCGACGGAGACAGGACCAGCACAGCTAGTCCATTGTCTGCAGACACAAAGTCTGCGCAGGAAGTGCGAGCGCATGTGCTGGGAGGCGGAGAGGCGAAAGCGCGAGTCACCGCCGCTTCTGGGCACTGGAGCAGCAGACGGCGACGAGATCCTACGCTGGGCTTGATGAAGCTGCTCCAGTTCCACGAGAACCACCGTCCAGCGTATTACGGCACGTTCAGTAAAAAGAGCAAGGTTTTCCACGGCGGTCGTCGCCCGCTGGCTCAGTTCTCCAAGTTCGACTACGCAATGGACAGCGAAGAAGAGTGGGAGGAAGAAGAACCTGGTGAGAGTCTCTCGGATGCTGACAGCGACATGGACGAATCGGACGATGATCTGGACTATGGCGACCAGTGGCTTGCGTACGAGGACGAAGTGGATTATATTGACGGCGCGGAAGACGAGGAAACGAAAGAAGACGGCGACGCGAGCAGGTATTTATCGTCTCCCGAGCGCAAGAAGAAGCTCCCAGCGCAGCTGGAGCAAAAGAAGCGCGCTCGGGTGCCTGGCCGCAAGAAAGCAGCGAAGCCTGCGAAGCTCGAGCCTAAGATTGTTGGTCCTTTTGTGGGCAGTGATGGTGATGCTACCACTTCCGCGGCGGACCATTTCAGCGTGTACGCTGGTCAGCTACTGTGTCCGCCTCTCTTCGAGTCTGCGCTGATGCGAAAAGCAAGAGAGTACGAAGAAGAGAAGGAGCGCCAGCGTCTCGTCCAAGAAGAGAAAGAGCGACAGCAGCAGCTTCTGCAGCTAGAACAGCTAGAAAAGCTCAAGCAGCTTCAACTTCATCAGCAGCAGCAACAACAACAACAACAACAGCAGCAGCTTGCAGTGGCGGAACCTGCCACCGAGAAGCCGAGTGAAGACGCTGTTGGAAAGCAGAAAACGCCCCAGAAGACGCCTCAGAAGCGCAAAATGAGCGCCGAGAACGTGGGACTCACCAGTCCTCCTCAACCTTCCTCTGCGTCCACGTCGACGTCAGTGACGCCAGTCAAGGCGGGCATCACTGCGTGGCTCAAGAAACCTGCAGTTGTGGACCTGAGCAACCAAGACAGCGACGCGTAACGAACGCTCAGCAGAGCTAGCGAATCAGGTAGTACATGTAGCTGGGGGTTGGTTGGCCCAGAGAAAGAACGCGAGTGGTGATCGAGGAACTTGTGAATAGTTCAGGTATAAAATTCCATTTTTTCTTTCTTCTTCGCACTTTGTTTGCCTGGTGGTTGGCCGGTCCCTGTGCCATCTGAAGCACCCAGGCACGACGGCCAGACCGTCGATTTCCGAAAATGGTTCTGTCATCTTTGCTACTCTACTGATCCTCACTCACGCTGCTGGATTGGGATCCACATACTCTTCTGATGCTAGTCACTCTGATACTCTGGACGTGTTGGCTCTAACGCTTCAACCGCTTGCTTAATGGAATGTCCGGTTCGAGAAGGCGAGTTTGAGGCGCTTGCCGCCAATCTCCGAGTTGTGCGCCCCCGCGAGCACGTTCGTCGCGACGTCCACGGACCCAAACTCTGCGAGCGCCTGGACGTGGTCGCTCGAGCTCGTGAACATCTTGATTCTGAAGTGCTCGCCGTCAGTGAACCCGTTGAGGTGCGCTTTCAGTTCCTGTTTTTGTTTGCATAGGTAAGCAGCATAACACATGAGTCGCACTCCATATCCAGCGAAAAGAGAAAGGAGCAACGAGGATACAGCATAGCAGCACACAGACTTCGTTCGAAGTGGACACGTCAAAGTTGGAGAGATGCAGGAGCTTCGTTGGGCTGTAGACGTGTTTGCCGGCGCTCGCGGCCGCTTTGCCCGTGAAGCGGTTCATGAGGTGGCCGTACTCCTTCACATAAGGACTGGTTCATTTGACCACAAAGAGAGAGAGACATGAGCATATTTGCGACAATTTGGGGGATCAAGACTGCAACTGTGCTGTAGGACGACGCACCTCTCAGTCGAGCCTGGACGAATCGAGATGTACGTATACTTGGAGAAACTGATCTCCATCGATCGCCCAAGCAAAGTGAACCCGCGCAGATGGATCAGCGCCGACTGGGACGCGACGGGGCTCAGGAACTGGATGAGCGCGTGGTCCTATTAAACAAGTATCAAACACAACCCAGCAGATTAGATCACACAGCTGCAACATCCAAGGGCGGGGGCATAGATGACTACGTCACGAGGACGTACTGTCTTGTTATTGAGCTTCTTGACGCGAATCACGTTTCCGTAACAGGAAAATAAGTTGAACAGGTGGTCGCACGTCACATTTTCACGAAGGCTGCAGACGAGGAGCACGGGCGAGACCGCATCGTGCCCGGAGGCAGTCGGCGAAGTGACCGCCGCGAGCGAGTCGCTGCGGTTGAACTCCAGGGCTGAGTTGCTAACTCCATCCTTCTCGTTCGCCAGCGGCAGGTCGGGGTTCGTGAAATCTTTCGTCCGCGGACCGTTTTCCTTCACGATCAGTTCTTGCTGTTAGTTGCCCATGAGAAATTATAACGCGAAGTGAGCTAACGTGGACTGAACACTAGCACCTCAGGCAAACAGACAGGCGCACACGTACTGGGAGGTTGGAGTAGTTGATCTGAAGGCTGCAGCAGTCCGGGAAGATGCTGAACCCCGTGAGCGCCGTTTTCGCTCGCGTGGCTTCTTCAGTCGTCGCGAACTGGACCAGAGTCTATTGCAACAACCACTCATAAGGTATCGTGAGTATAACTATCACTACATAATACGAAAAAACCAACGCAGCAGCGACTCTCATGTACACACGCACCTGAAGTCCGATCGGCTTGACAAAGATGACAGCTTTCTCCACTACACCGTAGCCACTGAAGATACTGTGCACCAAGTCGGTCGTGATCGGGAACGTCGGGTTCTGCACCGTGACGAGCAAAATGCGGTTCACTTTCTCTGCGTCTGCGTCGTTGTTGTTATTGCGATAGCGGTGGTGGCGTCCTCTCGGCGTCGGCTGGGGGCGGTCGTGCAGCTCCTGGTTCTTCGAGTAGCTCACGGTGATGATCATGCTGTCATCACCTTCGCCAATGACCAATGGGGTCGCCTCCAGCGTCTCGACGACGTGCACAGCAGTGTCGACGTCTGCGACCTCGACGAGCGCCTGGTTGGCGATGTTCTTGGTGATCTCGAGCGTCGTGGGGCTGAAGCCCGCGAAGAGCGCGTTGCGCTTGCGCAAAAAGACCGACTTGACGATCTGTACCGGCGCGAGCGCCTGCGCGAGGTCGCACTCCGTCCAGTGCGACGGCAGGCGGTCGAAGTAGAGCACCTTGGACGTCATGAGAGCGGTGCGGTTGAAGAAAGCGGCGGCGGGTTGGGAGCTGGTGACGAAGTGATCGCTCGATCTTTTGGGCCGCGTGAATGATAAAAAGCCATGCACCCATGACGTTGCTCAAAGATTTGTGGTACACTCGTCATTTCAAGTACAGACTGTATATTCATATTTCAGATACTACTGTCGAATTTTGAAATAGTGAAAAGAAAGGGATGATCGAAGGGGGAGGAGCTTAATATTTGGAGCGGTCCATTTTGTGTTCCAGATCGACTTGTAGGACTCCAAAAGGGCAATACCGCCTTCAACACACCAGCAGGACAAGCATGGCAACACCGCAAGCACGCGGCACCACCACCTCTCGTGATGCGAATGCGGCGCTGCTGCTGGCAAAGTTCACGCTGCTGGACGCCGCGTACTGCTTCCTGAGCAAGCACCGCGCTGTGCTGAGCGTGCGCAACGTTCTCAATATGGCCAACAGCTTCGGCGGCGTGGCGCTCGCAGCCGCGGACGTGCGTGAGATGTCGCGCATCGCGCCGGAGCTCCTCACCATCGACGCCCTCAGGAGCAACCAGATGCAGCACAAAGGTATGCAACTCACTCTATAGCCACAACCGCTAGATGAACGCACTGTGCGCCTATGTGATGCCGAGCTGACATGTGCTATACTGACAGACGACGTGTTCCGAGCGACTGCGATGACCGCGCTCGAGCGAGAGATGATTGCCTTCCCGCTTGCACCGCAGTCGAGCCAAAAGGTGAGTGCAAAGCGCAAGAAGCTCTTCCAAGACGCGGTTGCAAGCGCAACTCAAATAGGAACAACCACTCAGCCCCAGTACGCCCAGGCTGATCCAGAAGAGCGTCATTCCCAAGACAATAATAATGAAAATAGTACAGCTCTCCCAGACAACACCCACCCAGCATCACCACCACGTCCAGACTTTGCCTCCATCAGCGATGACGAAATGTACTTGCGGTGGCTCCAGATGCTGCGGTCGCTGGACATCTACGACAACCAAATCGCGCACATCGAACGCCGACCGCCGCGTGCTGCCCAGTTTCGAGACATCGGAGACCTCCACTTGCCAGATCGAGTGAACGCAGCGCTGGACAAATACAACATTCTCCAGCTGTACTCGCATCAGTTTGAAGGCATCGACGCGCTGCTCAAGGGCGGGAACGTCGTGCTCTCGACGTCGACTGCGAGCGGCAAGTCACTCGCGTACAACGTGCCGATGCTCACGACGCTGCTGGAAGAACCAGGCTCGACGTTTCTCTATTTGTTCCCTACCAAGGTACAAAATACGCCCATGTTTACTTGGGGTTATGAAGAAAGCTTTTCTGATGTTATAGGTGTGCTTGTTTGTAGGCGCTGGCTCAGGATCAGATGAAGGCGCTTCGCAACTTGCTGATAGCAGCAGATCTCCCCCAGCACCTCTGCTCCACGTTTGTGAGTAGACCAACTATTTTGATTTGCAATGAGCTATGGCACACTACGCTTTGCGTTTGTGCTACCAGTGACGTCCTCAACTGGTACTGATGGTGCTTCTGTGTGTGATGCACCTTTCAGGACGGAGACACCGCCATGAAGGGCAGGTCGATGGTGATTCGCGAGACGCAGGTGTTTCTCACCAACCCAGACATGCTCCACCTGTCCATTCTCCCGCGGCATACCCAATGGAAGCAAGTGATCGCAAGGCTAAAGTGAGTGAGCAAGTGGTATGCTTTGCTAGCAAGACATTCTTCTGTATTCTCAAACAAACCTGTCGAAATGATTATATGTCGACTATAGGATGATCGTCGTCGACGAAGCGCACATGTACCGCGGCGTCTTTGGATCCCACGTCGCCTGCGTGTTCCGGCGACTGTTTCGACTCTGTGCACTCTACGGGTCGAACCCACAGGTGGTTTGCTGCTCTGCTACGATCCAGAACCCGGAACAACACTTTCGCCTGCTGATCCCGACACTCCCGCCTCCACCAGCGGCATCCTCATCATCTGCTACAACAGGAACGTCCGTGGATCCTGATGCCTCGCCTCCAAACCTGGACTTCTTCCGAGAACGACCTCTGGTCGTGATCACTGAAGACGGTGCCCCCACTGGAGAAAAGTTCTTTTGCCTCTGGAACCCGAAAGCCGACACAACAAGCACCTCTAACAAGTCACAACCGCGAAAACTTCTCCAGCCGCCAAGCAAGCGCAAACGGAAAGGCGCCGACGCTGACGCACAGTCGTCAGAGGATCTAACGCTGCATGATGACCCTAATACCCAGGATTCAGGAGATAATCGCGTGAGCACCAGCTCGATCTTCCAGAGCGCGAAGATCTTTTCGCGATTCATGGAGGACGACGTCCACACGATCCTGTTTTGTCGCGGACGCAAACTCTCAGAGCTCGTGTTGATGAACGTGCACTCCATTCTAGGCGACGACAAGCGCAAGAATCGAGGGTTGCTCAAAAGAGTGAGCTCCTATCGAGGTGGCTACACACTTGAAGACCGCAGGTCAATCGAGCGGCGGCTGTTCAGCGGAGACCTGCTCGGAGTGATCGCGACGAATGCGCTGGAGCTGGGGATCGATGTTGGCGAGCTGGACTGCACGATGCACCTTGGATTGCCCTCCAGTATCGCATCGCTCTGGCAGCAAGCTGGTCGTGCAGGACGAAAGCACACGCAACAGTCGATCGCAGTACTCATCTGCTTTGACTCGCCTCTCGACCAACACTTTGCACGCCACGCGACCGATTTGTTCCAGCTGAAACCTGAAGCAGTGGCGTTGAATCCGAACAACGTCAAGGTGCTCGGTCAGCATCTGCTGTGTGCTGCCCGCGAGTCGTCGCTGTACTCGAAGCGATCTGGCACAGACTACATCGATTCCTTTGTGTTTGGAGTAATAGACCGCAAGTCAGATGACTTGAATGACTTGAGTGGTGTGATGCAGATTTTGACGAGCTTTGTCAAGGAACAGAAGCTGATGGCTTGTTCTCAAGGTGACGGCGGTGGCTATCGGCTGCACTCGTGCATGCCAAAGCAGTTTCGAGCGGTGAACCTGAGAAGTATCGCTGAGATCGTGTACCAGGTATGTGACATACAAATAAACTCAACGTCAGCTACGATATATCTCATCACCTTCTTGTTGCCGTACGTAGGTGATCACAGACGATGCGGAGCAGAAGCTGCTCGACGAGATCCCTGGTGACATAGCGTTCTTCCAGGTCTACCCGACAGCAGTGTACCTGCACCAGGCGCAGGAGTACCTGATCACCAAGCTGGACGTTGAGAAGAAGATCGCAGTTGCGAAGAAGTGTACTGTGCCGCTAAAGTATTTCACAGCGTGCCGAGATCTGACACAAGTGGAAGTCGTGCGCATTCTCGCCAAGCAGCGAGTCACCAAACAAGAAGAAGATGAGGGCAGTGTTAACAAAGAAGAAGGAGGAGGAGAACAATCGCACCTGTTTCTGAATCGTGGTGTGGTCTCCGTGCTCACGAGGGTCTTCAGCTCGACACTCTTGGAGAAGCGCACGATGCGCATCATCCACTCGAACGAGTTCTCGCTCCCGCCGATGCAGACGTTTGGGAACGCGCTCTGGCTGGAGCTGCCGAATTGCTTGAAACAGCAAGTCGAAGCCGCAAATTTCAGCTGGAGCGGCGCGCTGCACGGTGTTGGGCACCTCTACATCGCTGTGATCTCGCTGTTTGTGCTCTGCGAGGGTGCAGATATCAACACTGAGCACTACAATCCGCTCGAGAGACGTGTCAGGTAAGTGCAATAGGAAATCTTTTGGTGTGGATGTATGAGCTCACTGATTGTTGTATGTCATGCTCTGGTTCGACTCAACTGACGGATGCCTGTATGTCTTTGCTCTTCAGACCGAATCGCATTACAATCTTCGAGCGGCGCGAAGGAGGCAGCGGCATCGTTGAAGAGATCCTGAAAGTACTCCCAGAGGTGCGTAAATACGTCAGTAACCTCAGCTTCAAAATCCAATCACAAGATGTCAAATCCCCAGTCTTACCAGATCTCTAACCATGCTTGCGTGTGCTGCAGGTCATTGAGAAAGCGTGGACGATCGCCAGCGAGTGCGCCTGTGCGACTGGGTGTCCTGCGTGCATCCACTCGGGAGAGTGTTCGGAGTTCAACAAAGTGCTCGACAAGCGCGGGTCGCTCCTGGTCTTGGATTACGTCCATAAAGCGTTTGCGAACCAGAAGAGACAAGACCAAGCGCATTTATCAAAGCGAAACGTGCAAAACGCAAAAGAGGCCGAAGCGAAGCGCAGCAGTTGACCGGTACTGGTAATGGATTCGTGGCTGTGATTTGTTTTGACATGCTTGCGTCAAATCGTGGTTGCGTGGAAGCGTCGAAAGACACCTGGGAATTTCGTTCCCTACCGACGTAGCACCACTGATCGAGCCTCTGGCCCTTCGAAGGTACTCGGGGCGACCCTCTCCTCCGATCGCGCTCTTCGCCACCTTCCATATGTTCGACGTGGCGTTCGTATCTCGGTTCCACAGCCTGGAACAGGTCTTACACCTGACCAGCCCGTGACGCAAGATGCTGCCGCTCCTGTACGGTCTAGGGTTCTTGCAGACCCGGAACGTCTCACACTCGCCCTCTTCACACGCGCTGCACCTGCAGCTGGTGCGGAACTCATCGACCAGGTACACGTCGTAGCCCGCCTTCCGAAACATCCCCCTGAAGCCTTTGCCCTTGACAGGTTCCTTGAACCTGCAGTGCTGCCTCTGATCCCAATCCCCTATCGCGACTATCGTTTCTGTTCTGCTTCCGAACAGCTTCTCGAGAGACGAGCTTCCGTTATCTGGCGATGCATGTAGCCGCCCAGCTTCAGCTTCCGGAAGATGTACTCGTTGTACACGGGGCTCACACCCCTGTTCATCTCGTTCTTTTTCTCCACGTAGGCTTTGAAGCGCTCGAAGTCGGTCGTCTTCCTGTTGTAAGCGCTCAGCTCCGCTTCCCATTCGACGACGCGCTTGCCGTCGATCACCTCCTGCTTC
>JAASGK010000062.1:0-51589 GCA_023334195.1 Globisporangium emineosum
CCCCCCCCCCCCCCTCAATTCCCACCCAGGCCGAACCAGTGTCATGACACTGGTTGTGGCCCTGCCCATACAGGATGCTACGGTCGCCTTCAAGTATCTGGTAGATTGAAAATGCACGGCACCGGGCCTCAGTTCGCACAGCTCAAGGGTCTCGCACGCTCTCTCTCTCTTGCCAACCGCCGAACACGCCTTTGAATCCCGTTTTCGCAACTTCCTTACACTTAAAAACAATCCCCCAAAACTTCTTCCATCCAGCCATCTCTTCCACCAGACAGCCTCCCCTCCCTCGCTCGCTCACTATCTCCTAATAAACGGCTTTATAGCAGATTCCACTTTTCTCTCGCTGTATCTCAATACTTCTTCTCCATCCAGTACGTGATCGCGCCGACGAGAATGTCGTAGCTCGCGGCCACGGCGAGGAACGCCACGACGTCGCTGCCGCCGCAGATATGCAGGCGCTGTAGGTGCTTGTGGTAGTCGGCTGGGATGCTCAGCGTGCTGCTGCAGACCGAGTCGCGCGCCGAGCCCGAGACCTCGCTCATCGTGACGTAGTGGTAGTGCGGGTCGCCCTCGGGTGACTTAGGGCGCTCGATCGAGATGGACGTCGTCACCTTGCCACGCGAGATCACTTCGCCCATGAGCAGGCACCGGTACCCGAGCTTCTTCGACTTCTTCACAAAGCAGACGTTTTCCTGCCGCAGTCCGCCGTGCTGCAGGTCCGGCACCTTGCGCTTGATCGCGACCATGTGCCGCGTCGTCATGCCGTGCATGTACCGGTTCACACACAGCGTGTAGAGCTCACCGTAGTGGAAGTGGCGGATCGACCACTCTTTCCGCGACGTGCGCACGATCTCAAAGAGCTTCCGCCGCCCAAAGCCGTAGATCGCGCACTTCTTCAGTCCGCGCGTGGGCCGGAACTCGCGCTTGTCGAGCACGTACACCGTGTCGGTGTAGAACGAGAGCACGCCGCGCGACCACATGAGCGACTCGCTCGCCACGGTCGAGAACCGCTCCGGGTTGCCCATCGTCGCGGCGTGCTCCTTGTAGAACGCGCCGAAGCGGTCGATGGACTTCTGGTACGCGTCGCACATGCATGTGCTCTTCGGGTCCGAGCGCGGCGTGCGGTTGTGGTGCTGCAGCAAGTTGTCGATCTCGCGGCGCACGGTCGAGCCTTTTGACGCGCCGATGAGCGCCAGGTACGCGGCGTGCGTGAGCACGGCGTCGACGTCCGAGATCGCCTCGAGCACCTCGATCATCTCCTCCGACAGCTTGGCCGGGGACGTGTACAGCCGCTTGAGTGATCTGGAGCCATTTACGAGACATTATAGAGAAAGTGTGAGGAGCCCTATCAACTTGGAGATCGAGAGGTAGGCAGGCATACACACCCGAGCAAGCCGTCGCGAAAGTAGTTGGTCTCGATGAAACGCAGCTGCTCGGCGATCTGCGCGTCCTTGGAGAGCGCCTTGTAAACCTCGAGCACCTGCGCGGGCGTGCACTCGAAGATCTCCTGCGTCGGGCCGACCGAGATCTCGTACTGGAAGACCGTGTCCGAGTGTGAGCCCACGTAGCGCGTCTTCTTCTTCGCCGTCGCGCCGCTGCCACTCCCGCTGCCACTACTGTCCTTTGACGATGACGGCGGGTCGAACGGCGCAATGTCCACGCGGTTGTACTCGATGTGTTCGGCTATAGTGGCACAAAAATAGACATAGATAGATACCACAAATGAGTACACGCCAATATTCAACTAACGTTGGTAGCACAATTATACCCACAATGGGCTGGCCTCCTCCCATTTCTATGCGGCCCTCCTCTAACAAGGAAGAGCTCATACGTCTCTCGAGAAGCACACATACCTATGAGGATCGGCTTGGGGTCGTGCAGCTCGCAGACGTAGGTCGGGAACGAGCTGAACTCGCCCTCGCCGTCCATCTCATCCATGTCGACGCCGTCTCCATGGCTAACGTCCGCATCCGCGAGCTCCGAGCTGCGGTCCGTGTCGGTCGGGTCCAGGTCCAGCTCATCGTCTTCCGGGTCGGGTTCCTTGAGCGAGGCGGTGCGCGCGACGTGCTCCTTGAGCTCGCGGTGGTGCGACTTGCGCTTGGACGCCGCCCACTTGCGCGCCACGAGGTCGCTCGCGGGCACGGGCGGCTTCACGCCCTCGGACGACGTCGGCGTGAGCATGATGTATGAGCTCATGGTGAGCGCAGTCTGGACTGGTGTATGTGCGGTGAATCTATCTGTGAGTGCGGCGCTGGAGTTGCTGCTTGGTATCTACGGATGGAGCTCGTCGCCTGCAGTTGCCTGCTCGTTAAGCTGCCCTTTAGTCTTGGCTTGCGCTTCTCTTTCTTGTTGTGGACGACTGCCGCAAACATTCCAAAAGCAAGCAAAAAGCACAAAAAACAACACCTTGAAAATGCGCAGAAATGCTACACGCAGTGTTTGACTCTAGATATGCAATCGAAATCAACTGATTTAGGTTTGAATTTCAAAAACCATATTGATTTATGTGTGATATATCCTTAAATCAGTGTATTTGGTCAAACATACCAAGTATTATCGAATGATTACTCATTTAGCCATCAAGTAGTTTACAATAGCATGCACTGGCGTTAGTAATTTGAAAAAAGTGGGAGGATGGAGGGAATGAGGGAGGCAGAGACCAAGGAGGAGGAGCAATAACCCAATCACCCGGGTGTGATGCTGTACTTTTGCACAGAAAAAGAGCATTGAACCCCAACCCGCGTGCTACTTTTTGCATGTGGATCCTGCTCATTTTGGGTCGTTTTAATTCTGCGCCAGAATGTTTGATGGATTTTCTTGTAAATTACATCATTGAATTTGCAGTGAGCCTGGAAAGTCAGCACACTATCTGTAAAATACATCAATGGATACGCAACAGTGCATTTTATGTATGATATCTACCACATTATTATGGTAAAAAATATTTTCGCTTCTTTCGTTCGCTCAGTTGTCTGATGCAAGCTCATTCTGCTTGAGCTTCACAACAAGCGCAAACGCTTTCATATGGAAAGCAAGTGTATAAAAAGCTCAAACCCGCAATAAACGAAGTTTTCCCTACTGCTTTCATCTTGAACCAACGCGGGTTTTGTCATCACCAAGCATACAAGATCAGCAAAAAAACTTGTCACCACTTTTGTGCTCTTTTCAATAATATAGAGTATTCTTTTCAATAATATAGACGTCTGTGGGCGCGACCTTGTTTTGCTTTTGGTTTGTTCTTTCTAGATTCCATTGGAAATGACGAATGGAGCTGCCCCAGAGGACGTGAGCCGCATACATCGACTGAATCTTCGCGGATTTCCTCTGAGCCGAAATATAGAGAGGGCGGTTTCATTCAAACCAGCAGCACATGTCAGAACCCTGCTCATTTCCAGCTGGACACTTTGCATATTTGTGGGGCACAATTGGAGCCACCATAAAAAACACAAAACAAATCAATCAAACTAAACTGTTGATTTGACATCACAGAATCGTTCGATTTTCAAAGTCGAACAATATTCACTTGTATAAACCTCAGCTGTTCTAATTTCGTTTTGTTTATAAATACGCTACCTCGTTTGAAGAAAATAAACGATATTTATCGGCATTTCTATTTTTGGGGTGTTTAAATTCGCACTATGCAAAACACGCAGTGTTTAGTCGACTGAACAGTGCGCACTTAACCAAAGTTCTCGCTGTAACTGTCCAACTGGATTCATTTTTCGAGAAATTTTCGGCCAAACTGCAACAAACAACGATCACTTCCTCTTCCTTTCTCATCCGCGTTTGTGCATTTGTTTGAAAGCAAGCCTTTGTTTGCAGGAATATGCAAACTTGCCTTGCAAATGGACACTTTTGTGCGCCAGTTGCAAACTCTTGCTTGCCTGTCACTTGGGACAGAACAAAATAATTGCTGCGTCTCGGCCGCTTCGAAAAAGAAAATGAAGCCATCCTCAGTCAAAATCCAAAACGGTCCTGTCGCAATTGCCATTCGTTTGCAGGTGTCAAATCAAGTGGTGGTGGTTCTTTCGCTGGCTCGTCTTGACCCAGCTTGTCCCAAATGAGAAAGAGCCCTTGGGCAAGTCGTTTTTTCATGGTGACGTCACGCAGCCGCGAGAAATCTGCGTCGCTTCTCTCTCAGTTGAGAGCGCAACGCAACGGCGGCACGGATTCATCCTGGAAAGACGAGTCTAGGCTCCCTCGTTCACACTGATGGAGGGGGGTTCTCGTGTTGAAGGGGGGCATCTTGGCTCTTCTCTGGACTCACGACGCAATTTCAAGATGTCGATATCGTTCATCAGCCAGTTGGATTATTTGTTTTTGCCTGAATCTCCCGTGAACGTACTCTTCCCGCTTGAGTCTATGGTCATGCTTGCATGGCGTCTGTCATATTTGGTACTTTCTCTCATGCCGTGCGTCCACGTTATCCATTTGAATAGCTCAAACTCTGTGTCAGCACTCTTGGACAACACAACATATTATGTCGTTGACCGATGGGTGCCCCATCAACCTGTCGCTGCAGACTTCCAAGCACAAACAATATACAGTATGTTGCCCTGGCCTCCGTCCAAGCATGCACCTGCACTAACGTCCAAGGCCTTCGTAGAAACTCACAGAAGTCGTTGGTCTGCTACTCGCGTTGACTTGTGTGCCCTACTAAAATAAATACAGCCCGCCAGCCCCAAGATGTTGTTCATTCTTCGTCATTCTTGCTTTGGTGAGCAAGTGCGCAAGCCAGCAGTCTGGTTGGCCCTTTAAGATGAGAACTACTGAGCTTGATGATCCGTGGCGAGTTATCAGTGATGTTGAACTGATCCAAATCGCGACTCCGACTGATCCGAAGTGCGATCCGCCATAGAGGGGTAAATCAGACACCAGCGCATTTTGTTTGCACTTCATCCAAACGCCCAGCACATACACACACGACAACAACACAGTCGACGCTTTCTCATTCAAAACCACTTTGGCATCAAATGGTCAAATGGCCACAAACCCGTTCTCGCCAAATCATTTTTGTTTGTGATTTCTCTCCATCAGCATTCTGATACCGTCTGTGGGTTCACTCTGATTGGGCGAAAGCATCTCACTCGCGCCACCTTCGCGCAACCTCCGCCCCGATTGTTTTCCTTCTGTTCAGTGCTCTTCACTGCAATTCGATTTATTCCACGCCGCATTTCACCAACAGCTCCAAAAGCCAAAAGCCAAAAGCCAAAAGCCAAAAGCCAAATGAAGCTCACAGTGACGGTCACAGCGCTCTTGGCGGCGGCCGCGTCGCTGAGCGTGAGTGTGGACGCCGCGACCAACACGACGAGCTCAACAGCTCTCTGTGTGGACACGCAGAGTGTGACGCTGGGCACCTGCGGCTCCTTGTGCGGCACCGACCAGCCCTGCGCGCAGTACCCGAGCAGCTCCGCGACGAAGTGCAGCGCTGCGTCCATCGACAAGTGCGTCGCGCAGGACGCCTCGTGCACGTACCAGTGCCTGGACTACACGTACAATGCGAACAAGTTCAAGTGGACGCTGTTCGTGAAGGAGGCGAAAGCCTCCGATGTCCTCTCGACCGCGCCGGTCGAGAAGATCGCGGCTGGCGTCTTCTCCTCGGAAACGCGCACCATGTGAGTTTGTTATGTTGATTTGTGTATGTGGTTGGGTCCGTCAGTGGCTAGGTGGGCTGTAAATGGACTGGTGGTTAATGTTTATCTGCTATGTGTGTAGCCAAATCACGGGTTTTGACAACACGGACGTGCAGAAAGGCTCGGTGAAGACCGTGGCGTTTGCCGACGGCGCGTTCGCAACAGCCGCAGTGCTCGAGGGGCTGTACGTGCTCCTGCTATTATTTGGTATGGTTGCGTGTATTGATGTGTGAATCTAAATTAACGGTATCGGGATCATGCCATACCTGAACATGCAACAGTGTCGTGGCGAACGTGGACCTCTCGAGTACGCAAACCGGTTTCTTCCCAAACAGCGTCGCGTTGCTGTGAGTAGTGTCCTTTCGAGAGTTTTCTCCTGGAACTGATTGCCCCAGCGTATAGAGTCCCATTGGCTGACTCATTTGTGAATGTTCCTCACTCTCTTTCTCAACAGGTATCTGCAGAACTGCAACCTCAAGGCGTTCCCAGCCGACATTGGCAGCATGGGCAACCTCGCACAGCTGTACGTGTCCAAACGTTGTCATGTATTCCAAGTTATCCCTATTGAAAAGTGCTGATCTGTTTAACATTCTAAATGTTGTAGGCTTCTCGCAAAGAACATGATCACGGAGACGCCAGCCAGTGGCTCCAGCGTCGCCACGGCGCTCCAGAAAGTCAAAATATTGTAAGTGTCGCTGTAAAATTGTATCTACCACATGATCCCTTGCGGAACCTAATGGATTGTTTGTCTGTTGCAATGGATAGGGATCTGAGCGCCAACGCACTCACGAAGTTCGACTTAGTGCTGCCTGAAGTGACCTCACTGTACGTACTGAAACGCTCCTGATACTCACACTTGTGGCTGCTAACCCATGAGAAAACAACCAAACTCTGACATGGTCTACTCCGTGGCTGTTCTTCATAACGCAGGAACCTGGGCGACAATGCGCTCACGGCTTTCCCGACTGCCGTCTTCAACATGACTAAGCTTACATCGATGTACGTTCTTGTAAACCTTGAGCAACACTGATGCTGGACTCTATTAACCTGAGACTTACTCCAGCATTCTTTCGTATGTCATGACGGCAACAGCAACCTCAAGGGCAACAGTTTCCAGAGCTTGGAAGTGACCAATGCACAGTTTACGTTCCTCAAGCGACTGCTCAGCAACAGCACGCTTGGCGTCGAAGCCACGACCGGTTCGTGCGCGTCTGGGGCGACGGAAGACAAAGTGCTCGACGCAGTGGTGTGCATCTCCGAGTCTGCTGGAAGCGCCAGCACGTCCTCTGATGGAAAGAAAAGCGGGTCGTCCAGCACAATCATCATCGTCGTCTGTATCGCTGCGGGTGTGATCGTGCTTGGCGGCGCTGCGTTCTTCTTCTACCGCCGCCGCAAATCGAGCAACAAGGACGACTACTTTGCCACGATGTCGTACAACAACAACAACAACAACACGAACCAGTCGAACCGAACGCCAGGCCATCAGCCATCGACGAACAACAACGGCCGCGGTCGCGGATCGTCTGCGTTCACTGGACCAAAGGGTCCGTCGTTCTCGACCAACGGCACGACGGGCGACTACTCTCAGATCGGACGATACCAGAGCGAGATGTCAGAAGACACGATGGCTACGCAGGAGTCGCAGCACGTGCGCGAAATCCCGCGCATCAGCAAGCACATCGTGCGCATCGACGCGAGCGACATGAACTACACGCGCAGCATCGCGAAGGGAGCATTCGGACAGGTCTGGCTTGCGCACTACAACGGCGGGCTCGTCGCTGTGAAGAAGATGCTGACAAACGACCCAGCGAATGTCGCGGACTTTGTCGCGGAGCTCAACTTGCTCGCGACGCTGAACCACCCGCGCATCCTCGGACTCGTCGGTGCCTGCTACGACGATTCGCTGTCAGATTTGCAGATCGTGATGGAGTTTATGGACTCGGGGGACTTGCTCACCGTGCTTCGCAAGCACTCACCGACGGAGCTCACGTGGGACAACGGTAAGGGCACGTTCTGCGTGCAGATCTGCGAGGCAGTGTACTACTTGCACAGCCTCGCGACGCCGCTGATCCATCGCGACATCAAGTCGCGCAATATCCTCATGGACTCGCACAAGGGAGCCAAGCTCTCGGACTTTGGCGAGAGTCGCGAGCGCACGTTCCAGCAGACGATGACTGCAGGTGTCGGCACAGCACGCTGGGTTGCCCCCGAGATCATTCTCGGCGAAGACTACAGCGAGCTCGCAGATATCTACTCGCTCGGTGTGCTGCTCACGGAGCTCGACACACACAAGATCCCGTACCAGGACATGGGGCTCGAAGAGACGACGATCGTGCAGCAGGTGGCGGTCGGGAAGCTCAAGCCCAAGGTCTCGGACACGTGCCCAGAAGTGATCCGCCGACTCACGCACGAGTGTCTGCAGTCGGACCCACAGCTGCGGCCATCGGCGGCGCGCGTGCTGCAGACGCTCATGTCGTCCACCCTAGCGCGACGCCCGACGACCATTCTCGAGACCGAGTAACTATGAAAAGCTCATGAGCCAGGCTCCAGCTCCCGGTTCTTCAAAGTTGCTACTGACTGCGGTGCTACAACTTCCACCTTTCCGATTTCGGCTTCTTCGTCTCTATTCCAACTCGGTGAACCCCTCACTTTAATTTGCCTCTGCGTTCACACAGGGAACAAGGGAAAGCACAATGTTGTCTTCCTAAATATAACCCTTTTGATTCTGAATGACGACGATGAATGAGTGAGTGATGCGCCTTGCTATTTCTTTCAGGACCGAAGCTCAGAGCTCTGAACAGCACGTGCGTCGATTCGATAGCCAGAGGCAGAATGCAGCAGACTCCAAGCAAAGCGCATCATCCACAAGGCATTGTTGGCAATAACTCGAAGCCCTTCCTGGCGCAGGATATCTTCCGCCTGGTCGTGCGCCTCGAAGCCCAGAAAGTGCTCGGTGAGGTGGACGTTGGTGCGCTTGAGCGCAAGTTCCGCGTGCCGCTGGGCTACTCGGAGGAAGACACGCACCACAAGCAGGAGAAGCTCGACTTGGAGGTAGGTTCGATACATTTCTGCAACGACTGGCTGATTCACTTCGAGGAAATTGATAGCAGTGGCTAATACTCATGAAATGTTCACACACGAACCAGAATCTGCCAGGTCCAGGCACGTACGAAGTGGAGGACCCATGGAAACTGGACGACCTGACGTACCACCAGTCTGCGATTTTCGCATCGCGCACGGACCGGGATCCTTTTCAGCTGGCGCCCCCGATACGGACCAACAATGGTTCCAGCAGCTCAACCACGTTGCCCATATCAAAAGCACCAACCCATGCAGCCAGCAACAACAACCACAGCAGCAGCAGCAGCGAGCTCCATAGCCCCACACGAGCCCTCGACACCAGCCAATATCATCCTCCACCGTTGGGCTCGTTCAGCCGGAGCACGCGAGGTCTCGAGCCAGCAACCACCGCCACAAGGAGAACACGAGTACGACAGCAACAAACAACCGAGTTCTTCCCTCTGAACGAGCAAGACGAGGCCTCTCACCCGTTTGTTCAGAGCCCACCACCAGTGCGCAGTTTGCTCTCGACCCAGAGCGCAGTGTTCCCTCGCGTCTCGAAAGACAAGACCTCGTTCATTCCGGTCTCCTCGACGGACCCCGACCTTGGCCCAGGCATCTACGACGTTCGCAGGTTCTGGGATTCGAAAAACCCAGTGGACTTGGACGAACCTCACCAGCATCATCGTGCGGTCAATAATAGTAGTCGTAACATACTCCGTGATTCCCCATCGTCTGCGGTTTTCGGAGCCTCAGGAGAGAAGCGCGAGCTCATGTGGTCGCCGGCGCGCAATCCGCAGTCGTACGCGGTCCCTGAAGCCTGGAACGCGTCCCCCCACTACGCGAAGCAAAAGAGCAAAGTGCTCCACGCAGTCGAGAAAGACAAGAGGAGGAAAGAGAAGCAGAAGAAGCAGCTGATGGCGGTGAAGATGAACAGAGGCCTCGAAAGCTCCAAGTCCACGCCTGGGTTCTTGTCTCTAAAACACGCAAGCAGATTTCCAGCAACATCAGCTACAGGTACCAATAGCCATGAGAGTCTCGACCCGTTCGAGTGGCTCCGTAGACAACCGCAGGGCGAGCACCGCGTGAACCTCTTGGCGACAAAGTACGGACTCCTGGAGCAGGTCAAGACTCCGCAGCAGCACCACTCGCACACTGAGCTCACGGGTGCGTCACAACAACCACTCGTTGGCTGTGACGAAGTTGCAGGTGGAAAGAGACTAGAGCTGGCCCACCAGGGCTCTTTGCAAGACCTCCAGCATCAGGAACACCATCAGAACAGTGGCAACATTGACAACAATGGCGAACGAGGCGGAGCCAGCAGCAGCGGCCTCCAGCACAGTGAGCGGGACGAGCGCATCGTCGTCAGCTGCCGTCTGCCCGGTGGGATGATGCTGACCGCGACGCTCTTCTCGCGCAAGAAAGTGCGCCACCTCAAGGCGAGCATCGTCCAGAAGAGCCACAAGCGGTTCACAAACGAAGAGCAGTTCGATTTGCATTTGCCCAACGGCAGGAAACTCGGCCATCTTGAGGACACGCTGCACGCGTGTGGGCTCACGACGCGATCACTTGTGCAAATTGTCCCAGCGACCACACCACCACCAGCAAGAACAGCAGCAGCAACAGCCAGTCCATCTACGAGCAAGCACATATCAGCGTAAGCCACACACGAGCAAAACCCGGGTTCGTCCAATGACGTCCATGTGTAAACGCTTGTGCTTGACATTGTCTTTGACTTTTGTATGTGTCTGACTTAACTTAATCCACGGTCACGGCCTTGGCCAAGTTGCGCGGCACGTCCGGGTTGATGCCCTTGCGCACCGCGAGCTCGTACGCGATGAGCTGCAGCGGGATGGACGCGAGCAGCGCGGTCATTGGGCCGTTCGTCGGGATCGGGATGATCGAGTCCGCGATGTTCTCGCACATCTTCGGGTTGTCCGTGATTACGATCGTGTACGCGCCGCGGGCGCGCACTTCTTCGGCGCAGGTCTTCATGTGCGACGCGTGCTCATCGTCGAGCACGATGAGGATGATCGGCGTCGCGCCGAATTTGCCGTCTTTCTCGTTCTCAATGAGCGCGAACGGGCCGTGCTTGAGCGCGCCACCCGGGTACCCCTCGGCGTGCAGGTACGTGATCTCCTTGATCTTGAGCGCGCCTTCGTACGCGATCGGCTCGCCGTAGCCGCGACCGAGCACGAACAGGTGCTCCGAGCGCATGAGCTTCTCGGCGATGCGCGCGCAGAGCTCGCGCGAGCGCAGCGCCATCCCGATCGCGATCGGCAAGCGGTGCATGCACTGGATGAGCTCGTCCATCTTGGTGCGGTTGCCGTCCGCGCGGTTCTGCGCAAACCAGGACGCAATGAGCCCCATGACGGTCACCTGGGTCACGAACGCCTTGGTGCTCGCCACGGCGTTCTCGCGACCGGCGTTCAGGTACACGCCGCACTTGGTCGAGCGCGCTATGAGCGAGCCGACCGTGTTGACGACCGAGAACGTCGGAATCTCGGCGGGCATCTCCTCCGCGGACTTGAGCACGCGGTGCACATCCTTGGTCTCGCCGGACTGCGACACCACCAGCAAACCGCCTTCTTTCTTCGGGAGGCGGTCACTCGCACACTCGGACGCGTCTTCCGTACTCACCGTGTCAAAAGAGTTGAGCGATCGCATGAGCTTCGCGCCGTACTTGCTCGCATACAAAGAGGTGCCGCACGCCGCGATCATCAGGTGCTTGATCTTGAGCATGCGCTCCTTGTCCGCCTCAAGACCGCCGAGGTATACGTGATCGTCCGAAACACGACCGCCGTAGCCCAGCGCCGCGGCAACAGCCTTGGGCTGCTCCATGATCTCGCGGATCGTCCAGTGCGGGTATGGCGCTGGCGAGAGGCGCACTTTCACGTCTGGTGCGATCGCGAGACGGCTCGTTGGGAACCGCTGGAGGAAACCCTCTTTTTCGTCCACGGGGTTGAGCTCCGCCGAGTCCGACTTGAGCACCGCGAGCTCACCGTCCTGCAGCGAGATGAAGCGCTTCGTGTAGCGACTGAACGCCGTGGTCTCGGACGCCACGAACATCTCGTTCGAGCCGTAGCCGATGCAGAGCGGCGAGCCGTTGCGCGCGATGATGATCTTGCCCGGCTCGTCGCGCGCCATGACGCAGAGCCCCCACGTGCCTTCAAGGCGCGTGAGCGCGATGCGCGTGGCTGTGAGCACGTCCGCGCCTTCACCCATCAAGTGACCGATGAGCTGCGCCGCGACCTCTGTGTCCGTTTCGCTCGAGAACACCACACCCTCCGCCATGAGCTCCTGCTTGATCTCGTAGTAGTTGGTGAACGTGCCGTTGTGAATGATCGACACACGGCCGTGCATGTCCAAGTGCGGGTGCGAGTTGCGGTCTGTCTTGGCGCCGTGGGTCGCCCAGCGAGTGTGCGCAATGCCGACCGTGTTGCCGTCATGCTGGCCCTGCGACTTCTTGAGCAGGCCGATCGAGTCCGCCGTGCCGGTCACGGACGCAAACTTGGTCGTCATGATCGGCGCCACAGGGTCCCCCTCCGCAGGCATCTTTTGCGTCGACATGCCGGCCGAGTCGTAGCCGCGGTTCTGCAGGATCGTGAGTCCTTCAAGGAGAAACTCGGATGCATTCTGCGAGTCTCCGACAACACCGACGATGCCGCAGCAGTCCGCCTCGCTGTTCTTCTGGTCGTAGAGCGCGAGTGCGCTGGCGCTCGAGGCCGTGAGCGCGGCGAGCAGCACGCGCGTCCAGCGCTTGTCGTCGCTCTGCGTTGTCTGCGCAACCACTGCAGCTGACAATGGCGTGGCGTACCCGCGCTTCAAGAGGTGCGACGAGCGCAGCGATCTGGACGCGAAGCCTCTCATGGCGGTACTGGCACTGGTGGAAGTGATACTGGTGGTGCGGATGGCAGCCGAGGCAGCCGCGTGAGCGCGGCGCAGCGGGAGTGACGCGCGCAGCATGTGAGTGGACGTACGATGCGGTGGGAGTGTGCGGGCGGATTCGTTTGTGTTTGAAGAGCTCAAATGGCGAGTAGAAATGGGGGAGAGCAAGCTGCTGAAATACTCAAAACCAGGTGGACAGTTCTGATTGGCTGAAAGTCAGGAGTTGTCCAAGTGATGGTCATTGGCACACTGTACCGCTTTTCAAGTGCTGAAAGCGAAAGGGTGTGGGCGGGCTTGGATCCGCCTCAAAGCGGCGTGGAATCTGCATGGCGCATCATCAACAACAGCAACAAGCCAAACAGGATCGCGCGAGAGAGAGCGCGCGCCTCCCCTCGACATACACGCACACGGACGGAAGCCCAGCCACCGGTAGTTTTGCAAGAGTGATCATGGTGGTGCGTTGCGCGCTTCTCGTACTCGCGCTCACGTTTCGGGCGATCGGTGCTTTCGCAGAAGAGCGCGGGTCATGGAATCCGTTCACCGCGCTGCGACCGCAGCACTTGCTCGCGCTCTACCCCCTCACAAAAGACTTTCAAGACTATGCACCGACGGGGTCGTCAGCCGATGGGTATGGCCAGCATGGCGCAGCAAGGAGAGTGGCGCTCTCAGTGGTAGCAAACAGTGGATCGAGTGGTGAGAGCGCACTGGCCAGCGAAGGAGCCCGGCTCGACAGAACGAGTGGCATTGACTTGCCACTTCATATCCACGAAGCGATTTTTCCACGGCTCACGATGGGCGCGTGGGTGTACACAGAGGCGACTTCGACCCAGTTGGGGTGAGCTTTGCACAATCTTCTTCTTTCTGTTTGTTGTTTGGTGTCAGCGAGTTCATGCGCATGCTCATCCTTTTGGTGTCCTGCTTATATGTGTGATAGATGCGTTCTTTCGGAAGATGGGACGAGCAACGGGCGTTCGCTGTGCACCGAAAATGGGAAATGGTTCGTGAGCGGACAGCTGGAACAGAAAATGGATGTGAAAACCGACGTGTGGATGTTTGTGGCTGTCGTGTACGACTCGGCGGCGTCTTCTGTGGATTTCTTTGTGGACGGAGCTGTGATGTCGTTGAACGGAAATTTCCTACCAACTATCGCAAGCATACCGAATACGTCGGCAGTGATCGGCTCAGCAGAAGGCGTGAATGCAGGCTTTGCTGGATCAATCAAGAGCGTCTTCTTCTACGACGAAGCGCTGAACGAGCATGAGCTGCGGTATTTGATGACCTCAGAGGTCCTGTACCCGCCACTGACTGTAGGTCGTTGGGGCCGCAGTTTCGAGCAAACGGACGACAGCGTACAAGCACATCTCAGTATTACATCGTCAGCAGTGGCAGGTGCACTATCGTCTGGGAGCCTCATGATGTGGATAGCTCCAAACGGACCTCGAGACCAGTCGTTCTGCTTATGGCAGCTTACGTCTTCGCTAAAGACGAGATCGCTGACACTGTGGGCAGCGTACGACCAACGAATTGGCATCTCGTTCCTCCGCTTGGTTGACTTCGACACTGTGAACGATAAATGCTCTGAGAGCTTGTTTCCGGAAGCAATTATCTCGACCGATGGACAGTGGCAGCACGTTGGTGCTACATGGGGAAGCTCCTTCATGCATGTCTACGTCGACGGAATACTCAAGGTAAACTTTTACAAACGTTACGACGGCATGTAATTGGTACCTGCTTCTAACTCTTTTACACTGTGTGTGTCCTGTTTGAATAGATTACGCTGGACATCGATCTTTCTGATCTCACCAAAGCAATGGATATGAAAGTTGGCGCATGTGTCGTTCCAATAAACGGAATGCAGTCGTACAAGGGGCGTATTGATGAGATATCGCTATGGTCTACAGTCGTCAGCGCACAATCTCTATCGACTTCGCACGACCAGCTCACAGGAATGGAATCGGATCTCATGGGATACTGGCAATTCGAGTCAACTCAAGCAGCCTTGCAAGTGGTCAATCTAGCGGTCGGAGTAAGCACGCGACTGGACTCAGAAATTCGCCTGGCACGGTTTGATCTCGGCAATTCGCAAGCTTCGCTCTTTCTCGGGCCGTCAGGATCAAGCATCTCCGATTTCGTGGAGGCACCCAGTAATCAAGCGGCGCTAGTTCAATTGAATGCATGGGATGCAGAATCGTGCAAGATGCTCACTTTCGAGATCCTCGAGTTACCTGATTACGGATCTCTCTTCAAAGCAACCGAGCCAGATAGCTCGACTTCAGCGCGCGGAAAAGGCGACCAAATCCAGACGAAAGAGTTGCTCGCCAGTGGTTGGGTGTATTTTGAAGTTGTTGATCACTTCAATCAAGACAAAACCACATCCTTCGTATACTCGGCCAATTGCGACGGCGTGGAGAGTGCGGAGTCAGCTAAGGTGGTGATTCACGTATATTCAATTCAAGTGTATCCGCATCTCAGTCTGCTGAACCGAGTCGAGTACAGCATGTCCGTGTTGAGCGTTTACGATCCTGATGAGGGAGAGTATAACTCTGCACCTTCATTCACGCTAACGATCGATGGAGGACTATCGCCAACACTGAAGCTTCCTCCAAGCGGTTTATCAGCATCCATTTCTTCAAGCGAGGGCTCGAGCTTCCCTGGAAAGAGCTCAACCGTGGTGCGCGGAAGCGGCAAAGCAGCTGATATTGACATGATTGCAAGTGCCGTCAAAGCTGAAGTTAAGCAAGAAAACCCCATTTCAGCGCAGATCGAGCTCAGAGTCGATGATTCAGGAGATGCAGCCATCGAATATAGCAGCAAATTCAGCTTTGACCACCTCTTCGGATCGATTCCAGTCATTTATGACGTTTCCACACGAGAGATTTCTTTGGATGGATCTGTTGTTGGCGTTTACGGGAAAAACTTTGCAGAATCGTTTGTCTGCGTCGTGGGGAGCACGCTCCTTGTGCAGGCGGACTTTGTATCCCTGACCCACATCCGGTGTGTGATTCCCAAGCAGATCCAACTCGGTTTACTGGATCTGTTCGTTCATCCATATGGATTCTCGGACGACAGAAGCAATTCAGTGAGTTTAAAGGTCATTGCATCCATACAAGTGCTGTCGGTTCTGCCTTCAAACCGAATTGTTCACCCCGGATCGGAAGTGATCGTCGGCGTAGCTCCCGGTCTCAGCTCCGAGTCAAGTCGCTGTCGCGTACAGGAAACAGTCGCCGTTCCGCATCGAGTCACTCTGGACGCAATTGCTTGTCGGATACCGTTCATTGGCTTTGAAGGAACATCCGCTGTCATCAACCTCTCGATTACTGAAAATCAAGTCAGCTACTACTCCGCTGGGCAATTCCAGCTGATGAGACGTCCGTTTGTGAATCGTATATACCCTCCAGGTGGATTTTTCTCCGTCCAGCTTCAGGAAATCGAGGTGTTTGGGTCGAATTTCATGAACAATTCCGAACTGACATGCAGTATTGGCAACGTTCGAGTTCGTGGTACGTTTGTTTCAGCTTCTCAAGTGCGGTGTCCGGTTCCAGCGACCACAGGTATCTCCGAGTCGAGCCTACCCGTCGAAATCTCCGTCAACACAATGGAATTTTCGAATTCAGGCAAGATTTTCAAGATCCTCACGGCATCTACCATCGTAAGCGTCTTACCGACGAATGGACCAATTGGAGGCGGCACTTCGCTTTTGATCAGTGGCGATGGCTTCTCGAAAAGTGTATTCTATTCGTGCAAGTTTGGTGGAATCGATGGAGGTACAGCCAAATTTGTCAGCAACACAGCAATTCAGTGTGATTCACCATCTGCGGTCAGCACCGGTCCCATTGAGATTGCAGTGCTTGCGAACAATGTCGCGCTTCCGAAAATGTCAGTTCGATTCACTTACAACCGCCTACCTGTCGTGGATGGAGTGGTTCCTGAGATTGGCGAAGTCGGTATCGAATTGCTTCTCGCCATTTCCGGAAAGGATTTCGAGGATTTCGGCTCTCTGACTTGCCAATTTGAGCAAGCACGTCAGCAGTGGAAGACCAGAGCAATGCGAGTTGACTCGACTTTGATCCAGTGTGTGTCTCCATCGCAGCTCAGAAGTGGAAACTACAGTGTGCGAGTTTCGCTCAATGGTCAGGATTTTTCTGCTCCGAGTGACCGCGCGCAATTCTTCGTTCACGAAGAGTTGGTTCCCCAGGATGCTTTCCCATCTTCTGGACCATCCACTGGTGGGACTGAGGTTGCAATTCGCGGAAAGAACTTTGCTTCGTCGGAATACTTGACATGTCGATTTGGCAATCAGCTTGGTCGAGTCGCGTTTCAATCAAGCACGCTGATTCTCTGCATCAGCCCGGCTTGGGACGATAAATCGAGAGAGAGAGTGGTACCAATTCAAGTTGCACTCAACGGAGTTCAGTTCTCAAAGCAAAACGTCGAGTTTCAGTACTACTCATCTCCAGTGATTGCTAGCATCGTTCCAGCTATCCTTCCAACAAATACGTCAGTGTCGCTCAATGTATCGGGATATCATCTATCGCGTCTGCGGGAAACTACATGTCGTGTGGGAGAACAAATTGTCAAAGCGGAGTATCTTGAACCTGGTGTGATCAAGTGCGGGCCGATCTTAACTCCATCAGAACCAGGTACTCTCGAACTGAGTATTTCTCTCAACGGCAGAGACTACTCTTCCATGGGGAGCCCGATCATCATCCATGCCCCTATGCGTTTGGTATCAGTGGAACCATCAGTAATTGCAGAAGGCTCAAGCTCCAGCCTCAAAGTGTATGGATCCGAATTTGTTGCAAGTGCTTCGGTGATGTGCTCACTTGGATCGACTCGATTCAACGGCTCAGTAATATCTCGCGAACTTATTCTGTGTCCACTGCCAGTGAATCAACTCTCTGGAAGATTTGAGATCGCCATTAGCTTTAATGGAGTGCACTTCTCGTCGTCATCAGGATTGTTAGTGGATGTCTACGAAATGCCAATCTTTTCAGCGAGTACACCCAGCGCTGGTTGGAGCTATGGGGGCGAGGATATCTCTGTCCTTGGATCTGGATTCGAGTTGCCCCATCCGTCGCTGCCATTTTTCTGTGTATTCGGCAACATTCGTCCTGTGCGAGCTCGGATTACGAATTCAACGTTCCTGAGCTGCACAACCCCTGATTTCGGGTTGAGCATCGGTGAGCAGAACATCTCGATGTCGTTCTTGGTTGGAAGCGACCTTGTGCCATCTTCCTTATCGTTCCAGTTCTCGTCCCCGCCGGTGTTTCTACGAGCACTCCCAATGACGATCGCGCCGGGGCTGCTTAACTCTATCATCATTGAAGGTTACCGATTTTCCCGAGCTTTCGACTACCGAGCATCAATTGGAGACGACCCCATTAGCGTGAAAGCTCAAGTGCTGACTAGCAACGCTGGCATTCTATTTGACTTCCGCGGACGAGACAATCTTGTTGAAGGCGATCTACTACCTATCCGTGTCTCCCAAAATGGCGCTGCGTTCGTCAACACTGGCCTCTCGCTGAAGGTGGTTCGTGAATCGAGTCCAAGTGAACTGCTGTATCCAGACTCTGTTCCAAGCTCCAGCAACCATACCTCGATCACGATTTGCAGCGAATCCTTTGATCGAAGTTTGAGCTATATGTGCTCCCTCGACAGTAGCTCTGACCAAGCGCTTGTGCCGGCTAATTGGCTCGCTTCAACATGCTTGCAGTGCAAAATTGCATCATCAGCAACATCCGGAACAAACAAGGTGTCGATTTTGGAAGAAAACACGCAGCAACCAGCGAGGGTATTCCAGATACGACGTTATGAAGCTCCAGAGGTGTGGCGCATCTGCCCAGACACGATCCAGGTGGGGAAACAGACGGAGGTGTTCGTGTACGGCTCGGGCTTTCTGCAAGATATGAATTTTTCGTGCTTTTTCGATGCTGATCCTGGTGCACTGGCGACGGTTTTCAACTCATCTTGCGCATCGTGCCATCTTCCAACGCTGTTCACAAGCTACTCGAAAGTCGACGTGCGAGTGTCAAACAATCTCATTGACATATCTACAACAGCAGCTACTCTGCACATCCGACCGGAGTTGTTCATCACCGAGGTATCTCCAAAGTTTATCGTGAACAGCACAGAGAAAACCATCACCATCAGAGGTGGAAATTTTCAGAACGATGACATCTTCTGCCACTTCAACTCGTTGGCAACCCCAGTCCTTGGTCGTGTCGTGTCGGATTCAACGCTGGAGTGCGATTTCCCAGGGTCCAGCAACACAGGGAGCGTTGAGCTTGCACTGAGCTTGAGCGGTGAGCTGCCATTCTCAAATACAGTCGATATCATGGTGATTGAAGCAATGATAATCGACAGAATTATCCCCCCAAATGGGCCAGCAGATGGGAACACCACGATTTCGATCGTTGGGAGAGGCTTCCCGGTATACGAGCTACTTTATTGCCTGTTTGAGGAGATCAGTATCCTGTCAGCCCGTTTGGAAACTGGGATTGTCTCTTGTGTCGCGCCCTCGAGCACGAAAAGAGAAGTTCAAGTGCGACTATCGACGTACGGAAGAGACCTTGTGTCGAATTCTGTCGCCTTTACTCATGATGTTGGAGCAGTGCTTTCGTTCCTGGCTCCCGAAATGGGTCACGTTGAAGGAGGAACTTCCGTGACAATTCGCGGAAACGAATTTAAGGATGATGGAGCTATGACTTGTTTCTTCGGTGGCACTCCAGTGAGTGTGATGTTTGTAAACTCCAGAACGATCAGTGTGGTCGCGCCCCCAGCAACAACTAGTTCAGGCACAGTCTCCGTGCATTGCATGGAGAACGGTGCGTTGATGGCTTCACCTGGCATCGAGTTCACGTATATCCCAGGATTGCGGATAAAACAGATATCACCCCTGATAGGCTACTCGGCAGCCAGAACTCGTGTGCTCGTGCTTGGAAGTGGATTCCTCAAGGACTATCCTATTCACTGTCACTTTGGAGAAAGATCGGCGATCGCGCAATTTATTTCTTCGGAGGAAATTGAATGTGTGGCACCGTCAAATACCCCAGGCACAGTTCAATTTTCTGTGGCTCTGAATTCCCAGGAAGCAATTGACGGATCAGCCAAGCACGTCTTCGAGTACACAGGTTTGTTCGCTGTATGCTATCTATTCCTATGGCCATCCTTCGTTCTCTAACTAACTGGTGCTCTCTGATTATTCTGTCTGCAGCTGATCCGATATTGCAAAGCGTGTTTCCACCCTTCGGATCTGAAGCGGGTAATTCCAGACTCCTCGTTCTAGGATCTAACAACATCGCCCAAGACGGTGTTCAGTGTGTCTTCGAGACACTCGACCTAAAGAACAGCATTGCGGTGCCAGCTCTTCGTGTGACAGACAAGGCTGTCCTGTGTTACTCACCACCACTGACACCAGGAATGGTTCGTATCCGAGTCAAGCTTCACGAGGCGATCTCTGACAGCCATGTCATGTACAGCGTTACCGGTATGAACATTCTCGCTGCGACTTTTCCTATCATAATTTCTCCATACTGATATCAAACGTGTTGTGTAGTGCTTCCGAGATTGCTGGCGATCCAGCCACACTCCGTGGTGGAGGGTCGAAACACTCAGATCACACTGTCTGGAGTTGGTTTTGTGCAATCACCACTATTCCGCTGCCGCTTTGGTGATGATCTAGTTTCCCCGATACAGTTTGATCTCCCAGCCAAGGTGGTCTGTGAAGTACCGCCGCAAAGACCAGGCTCCACTGCTGTTCGAATCTCGATCAATGGACAAGATTTCGCGAGCGACATCGCATCGCTTGAAGTTCAAAGCGCGCCAATCGTCGAATATTTCGAGCCTACATTCGGACTTCTCGGCGAGGCGACAACTATCCGAATTGTTGGGAAAAACTTTCCTCGAGATATCCGACTTGTGTGCTATTTCTCGGAGCTAAACGTGACTGTCAGAGAAAGCAACTCCAACGGCTCGACTCGGGAATGCATCGCTCCGAGAATATCACAGAAGCTTGGACTTGGTGTCAGCGTCCAAATTCGTGAAGAAAATCACGACCGAGTGCTCCTTGAAGCTCCATTCCGGTACCAGCGCCCGCCAAAAATCACCAGCATCTTTCCAGCAGAAATACTGGAGACAGGGAACACCTTGGTCTACGTTCACGGAAAGGAAATTTTCGAGACTAGCGCTGCAACTTGCCAGTTTGGGTCCAGTGCATATCGTGTTTCAGCAATTAGAGTCAATGCAACTACGATCGCCTGCATGACACCGGCACACTATCCCGAGCGCGTTCAGACACAGGTATGCTTCAGTGAGAA
The DNA here is from genome assembly GCA_023334195.1 of Globisporangium emineosum. Lineage (NCBI taxonomy): Eukaryota > Oomycota > Peronosporomycetes > Pythiales > Pythiaceae > Globisporangium > Globisporangium emineosum. Next base: position 20,897 of record JAASGK010000062.1, read on the forward strand.
TCAGTGCACCTCGTCGTTTGGATGGCTCCAGTATCATCTTTTCCCAGTCGCGAAGCATCTGATACCAGCCTCGGGGTACCAGTTTGAAAGCACGGTTGTACGAGTCGATGGGGAAGGCTTTTTCAACGCGGCGTCGGTAGGTTGCCGATTCGGAAGCAATGCTTTGGTGACAGGGACGTTCAAGAACGCGTCTTCAATTGAGTGTGTCGCACCACCTCTGAGCAGTGGGTGCGTGCGCGTCGACCTTGTCATTGATGGCCAAGTCCAGTCGACGTCTCGTGGGCTTGAGTTTTGCTATGTACCGCGATTGTTTGCCAGCTCAATACTACCAGCGAATGGTCCTGTAAAGGGAGGCACAAGAGTGCTGGTGAGCGGTGGAGTATTCCTCCCGTCCAAACGGTACATCTGCGATTTCGGCAACCAAGCCTCTTCCGCGGACTTTGTGTCCGATTCTCAGCTGTTTTGCACTGCTCCTCCTGGGACATTGCGAACAGTTCTGTTTGCGATTCGTGAGTCTGGAATGCCGCCAACATCGTCCGAGATCACATTCAACTACGCCGAAACGCCGTTGATTTCGTCACTGAGTCCGGCGAGAGGGTCTGAACTCGGGGTGTATCCATTGTTGATCAAGGGAAGCAGTTTTGTTCGTAGCACAACGCTACGCTGTCGATTCGGAACCAAGGACGTCATTCCAGCCGAGTGGCTCTCAGAAAACACGTTATCGTGTATGGTGCCCAGACATACACCCGGATTCGTGAATGTCTACGTGACAAACAATTTGCTCGATTACTCTGAAGAATTTGGTGTGTTCCAGTATCTTCCGAGCCTAACGTTGCTTTCATTTGAGCCACTGGCAATCGACGGAGCTGGGAATACAAGCATTTCGCTCTCTGGCCGAGAATTCAGGAACTCCAGTGGTCTGCGGTGCGTCATTGGAGACGCTTTGACGCCTGCGACTTTCGTCTCTGACGCAAAGATCCGTTGTGAGATTCGGCAGCTGACCCGAGCAAGTGTGACAGTCGGTCTTGTTGACTTAGATGTGGCGATGAGTGCAGTATTTGCACAGGGTGCCTTGATGGTGCGCAACTTTGAAGCAAATCTGTGGATGCAACCGAAGTTCAACTCCAGTTGGGGTGGCAAGCCTTCAGCCATGAGAGATTTCTCTCTTGGGATGACTTTTGGACATGAGATGCTGTGCAGATCCTACCAACCAGGGACGTCCTGCTCGAGTAGCTGCTCGTCATTTTTCCGGTCCACGCAGGTCGAAGATGCATCAGTGAGCGCAATCTGCCCAAGTGCTGGCCCTCTCTCAGAGGTGACAATGGTTCGATTGACTGGATCGAATTTCGTGGCGAACCCCCAAAGCTCGTGCATTTTTGGTCACCACATGCTGCCGGCGATCGTGCAAAGCTCCAAGGAGGCTATCTGCGTAGTGCACTCAGATATGTGGACCACTGCCGGTGCCACGTCTGTGAGCTTCTCATCCAATGGTCAAGACCGAACAAGTGATGCACAGCTCGTGTTCTTTTTCTACGAAAGTCCGCCTTCAATTTCCCTCTCTCCTCTCTACGGGAGTGCAAGAGGAGGAACGAGGCTAACGTTCGTGTTTGACCAGCGTGGACCGGAGTACCTCATGGAGAAAGTGATATGTGCGATTGGCGATGAAATCAGCGAAGGTGCGCTGGTTGGACCCGGAAAGGTCAGTTGTGTAACCCCAGTAGCAACCATTGCGAACACATCAAGATCGGTTCAAACCCGAATCTCTTTCAACGGACAGCACTTCATGGATGGACCGCCGTTTTGGTACATCGAAGAACCTCAGTTCGAATCACTGTCACCGAGCACATGCCATGAAAAATGCAGTAAGCGCATTCAGGTGTTTGGCACAGCGTTTTCGCGTATGGTAGAGCTGTGGTGCCGCTTTGGTTCTTCCAACCCGTCGCGTGCAAAGTGGATTTCTGCGGAAGAGGTTGTGTGCCGAGCGCCATCTCACCTCCCAGGGATTGTGAAGTTCAGCTTCTCCATGAATGGCGTCGACTTCAAGGAGACCGCACTCACGTTTGAGTACAGTGCAGATGATGCGGGTTCCCAGTACTCGCCAGTGTCTGGTCCAAACACAGGAGGAACAATCTTGACTATCAACAACTATGGTACCGCCTTGAGCCCCTGCCAAAACTTGGTGTGCCTCTTTGGGTTCATACCGATCTTACCGAGCGCGATGTCCAACTCGAGCGTGCAATGCGTCAGTCCACCGTTCGAGGATGTTGGAGATGTGAATGTATCACTTTCGTGCGATGGTGAAGTTGTTTTGCAACTCGAGCCAGCGTTCCACTGCTACGCCTCCCCGGTTGTCGTAGAAATGCTTCCAAGAGCTATTATGCTGGGTTCGACGACTCACCTGGCACTTCGAGGAGATCATTTTGACGATACAGCTCTGATGCAGTGCCGCTTTGACCAGAGCCACGTGACGGAGGTATTGTACATCCATTCGACCGAGATTCGATGCCCAGTTCCGCAAGTCGACTGGCCACTCTTCAGCTTCGTTTCGGTTGACTTGACGCTAAACGCCGTGGACTACGCTCCTGTGCGATTCAAGGTTCCGGTTGTTGCACCACTGGAAGTGCTCGACATGACGCCAAAGCATGCTATCATCGGTTATGTGCAAGAAGTCACAGTTTATGTATCAGGGCTTCTTCACTCGGATATGCTTCTGTGTCGAATCGGAGAAAGCTACGAAACCAAAGGTCGGATGATCACGCGAACAGCGATGTCGTGTACGATTCCGATTATCTCGAGTCCGGGAAAACTGCGGCTAGCTGTTTCAGCAAACGGTATTGACTTTAGCGACTCGAAGGCGTTGGAGCTCACGTACCATGCGCCGCCAAGTGTTGGCAACTTACAGCGAAACGTTGGTTCGGTCCGCGGCGGGGAGGTCGCTATCGTTCAAGGACACTCATTTTTCGACGGAAGCGACTTCTTTTGTGATTTTGGCGAGGAGTTTGCTGTCCTAGCAACGTATCTGGACACGACAAGAATTTCGTGCGTTGTTCCAGGCTGGAAAAGCAAAGATCAACCTGACAGCTCTCCTTCGCCATTCTATGTGAGTGTGCGAATCCGATTTTTCAGCGGCAAACAAAAGGTGCTACTTGAGTCGAGTGTGGATCCACTCGAGTGGATCTACTACCCTGAGTTCAATGATCTTGTGGTGGAACCCTCGGTCGTTTTCTCCGGGGAGCCGTCAACAGTGATCATACGCGGCTTCGATCAGCACATTCCACTCCAATACACAGTTGAATGTATGATTCGAGACCAGCAAGGAGCAATTGTCGACAGCTCTCGAATCTCGTTCGCCTCAACAAAAACGACCGAAGTGGCCGTAGTGGTAAACGTCATCACTCCTGGCTTGTATCTTCTCGAACTTCGATCTGGAGGGTACTTGCTCAGTAGTGAGACACTTCCTCTGCAAGTAAAGCCCAAGTTGGAAGTGATTGACGTGACACCGCGTTCTGGACCACTGCGAGGAGGAACAATTGTACACGTGAGCGTCCGTGGTTTGTCGCCACTTGTGGAGAAAATGTACTGTGTGTTTCAAAATCAGAGTACCCCTGCGGTTCCAGTCAACGAATCGAGTCTATGGTGCAGATCCCCACGAAGCACCAATAGCAACCCGGGATCAGTCTCACTGAGCGTGTCGCTTTCGACTGGCTCGCAATCCGAGTATCGGAAAGGCTTTGAGTACGTCCTAGACGAGGTGGTCACCGGAGTTAGCCCCACAAGCGTGTCCAGTATTTCAAAAGAAGGCTTGGTCGTGACTGGCGCAAACTTCTACCTGGCTCAGGATCAAGCGCCAACCTGTCAAATCGGAACGGTGGTGACCCCAGCCTCGATTCGCTCGCCGACCGAGGCACTGTGCACGTTTGTGTATCTTGAGGAAGGTGAACACGAAGTATCTGTAGCGTGCGACGGAACCAATTACGCTGCATCGAACGCATCAGTTGTTGTCACTGCTCGGGTACGCATTATCGCAATCTCTCCAGATCGCAGCCCATCGTTCGGAGGCTCGCCGGTGAGTGTGATCGGCCAAGGATTTACAATTGACTCGACGCCCGAATGCGTCTTTGGTGCTGACGCATTTGTTACGGTTGGTGTCGTGCATTCTCCAACGCGGCTGACGTGCCCTGTGCCTGACGTGAGTACTACAGTAATGCTCCCACTAGCCGTCAAGATTGGCAGAACAAAGTCAAACTCACTACTGCTCCGCTTCGAAGCCCCGCTCCTGCTGATTGCGGTAAAGCCTCGATTCGGATTTACTAGTGGAGGCATGCAAGTGAGCGTCGTCGTCACGAATGCAATGAACGATGCAACGCTTTGGTGCAATTTCGGCAAGGAGCGCGCTCGAGCACGTTGGGTTTCGTCGACCCGGCTAGAATGCACCACACCGCAGCACGCGCCTGGGCAAACAATACTTTCTATCGGTGGAACGCACCAGGCAGTCGTAGGCTCGGAGCTCCTCTTTGAATTTGTACCGGAAATCGCTATCGTGAACTCAAATCCAACGTCCGGGCCAACTGTGGGAGGCACAAATGTTCAGCTGACGCTATCGCGACCTGTTGACGCATCCATAATGACAGATTCCGTGTGTGCATTTGGCTTCACGCTCTCAATAGCAGTGTGGACTGATTCACGGACAATCGTTTGCTCGGCGCCAGCACAAGTAAAGACAGATTACGCTGTGCAGCTAAAGCTCTCGTTGAACGGCAAAGAGTTTATTGCAAGCCCAATCGCGTTCCATTACAACGAGCGACAAACAATCGTATCCGTCCATCCGATCATGGGTTCTGCGCGTGGTGGCGTGTTGCTAACTGTCACTATGGACGAAGTGCCCCCGTCTCACTCATTTGTGTGCGGCTTCAAGTACAACGTCACGCTGTCGTTTACAACCGCACGAATAAAATCAAAGAACGAGCTCGATTGTGCAGCAGCTGCCATTCCAGAGCCCAGAGATCTTGAGCTGTCGGTGTGGATGAACGGAGAGCAGTACTCTGTCAACAGTATTGTTTATCATGCTGTCGAGCCCCCCACGAACCAGTTTTTCTCGCCATTGATGGTCCCAGAAGGCGGTGGTGCTTTGGTACGCATTGCCGGTGACAATTTCCCTGTCAACCTCACTCCAATGTGCCGTTTTGGAGACAGCAGGCTCGTTCGAGCAGTTGTTGTGTCTTCCACCCTTTTGGAATGCGAAGCGCCTCCCATGGCTCCTGCCAACTACTCAGTCGGAGTGACGTGGAACGAACAAGAGTACTCGGTTGCGAAACAAACGCTGATGGTGTACCAGGCAATCTCCGTGATGTCGATTTCTCCAACGCATGGTCCACGCGATAGGACCACAAAGATTGCTGTCTATGGCTCTGGATTCTATCCGACTTCTTCGCTTGCGTGTCGCTTTGGTCGGGCTACAACTGCTGCAGCATTCACCAGCAGAAACGAAATCTCGTGCTCTGCTCCAGCAATCGCAAACCAGAGCCTGCTTCGCGAATACAACATTAGCAATCACGTATTTCAAGTCGAGGTGACTTTGGACGGAACCACGTTCTTCAGCCACGCATCGACAGAGTTCCGATACGACAGTCCACTCCAGTTGACCTCCATTTACCCATTGAGCGGCAGCATTGGTGGGGGTACAGCGCTCTCGGTCGACGGGTTCTTTGAAGAAGACCTTGAATACGAGTGCACGTTCGACAGTGACGCGGCTCCAGCGAGGCGAACAAGTCTGTCCTCCTTAGTGTGCTTGACACCGCGACTGAATTACTCGCACGTATCGGCTTTTGGTATTCGCGCTGTTGGTGAGCAGAGCATTCCTCCATTCGCTGGCTTCACATTCGAGCACTTTGATCCGCCGGTTGTGAAAATAATCTCGCCTTCGAGTGCGTTCATCGCAGGTGGTGGCGAAATTGTGGTTACTGGCGAGAACTTCGCGGCCACTGAGTCGCTGCGCTGCCGCTTTGGGGATCAAGTGACTTCGCAGGAGCAAGCACTGTACGTGTCTGAGACTACCGTCATCTGTGTTGCACCGGCTCATACACCAGGATTTGTCACGCTCGAGGTGTCGTTGAATGGCGTCGATTTCACCGCCAATCAGATCGTGCTCAATTACTTTGACTCGGTGGCGGTGATAACAATTTCGCCTCGCGTCCTCCCAGCATCAGGAGGAGCAATGGTTGTAGTGAAAATTGGACGGATCAGCGAGAATTCGAGCTACGAATGCGTTTTCGTGCGCGAGCGCCAAACACTCGGGCGGCCAGCATACATACTGACCGAAACAGATTTGTCGTGCTATTCGCCGCAGTGGGGGCCAGGGGAAGCGCGTGCTGGGATCCTGATTGACGGGAAAACGCGTTTGCTGTCAGAGCAAGTTGTGACTTTCATTGCCGAGCCCAGCATTCGCTCCATCGCACCCCTGCATGGTCCAATAACTGGTGGCACAGTCGTGACAGTTCGTGGTGACAATTTCCTCCAAGCCAGTATTCAGTGCGTGTTTGGCGACATGCTGCTGTCTTCCCCGTCTGTGATCACTGATAGCGAAGTGGAATGCGTCGCTCCTTACGTTCCTGACCAAAAATCAAAGAAGATCAATTTGAGACTTCAGATTGAGGAAAGCGTCACATCCAACACTGTCAGCTTCACCTACGACGCCACAACCAGCGTCCACTCCATCACAAGCGATTATTCTGTTGAGCATAACGGCACCGTGCTGTTGCTCAAAGGCTCCAATTTCGTCAACACTCCAGAGCTTACGTGTCGGGTAGGAGATTCGACGCTCGTTCCTGGGATTTTCGTTGACAGCACCCACGTTTCGTGTCGTGTGCCCGCGTCATGGCAATCACCGCGCTACGTCGGTATTAGCTTGAACAACCAAGACTTTGTGACATACGCAACACTGGTCTCCCACACACCAAACACTATTGTGAACTCAATTTTTCCAAGACGTGGGCCGATTGAAGGCGGTACGGAAGTCGTGCTTCAACTGAGCAGCACCCTGTCAGTACCAAACACAGGGGAGGTGACTTTCTTCTGTGCATTCGGTGATGTTGAAGCCATTGCAATGTTTGGTGAGGCGTTATCTGTTGTGAAATGCCTGAGCCCAGCGTCCCAGACACCGTCGACCGTTCCTGTCAGTTTGATTTGGCGAGAAGGCGGTACGCACGAGGATTTTACTATAGCTCAGCAGTATCCACTGCGATTCGAGTACGAAATCACCCCGCAGCTGCAATCGCTCAGTCCAACAAACGGCAACTCGCTCGTTTCGACGGTGATCTCAATTCTTGGAAGTAGCTTTAAAGACGGCATGATGGTTCGCTTTGGCGTCGGAGAAAACGCATCGTACTCTGATGCTGAGCTGCGCTCTGAAACCGAGCTTGTGGTCCAAGTCCCGAGAAATGAAATCGAGGTGAGCGATGGCGGTGGTCCAGTAAGCGTATCCATCACGACCAACACAGTGGACTTCAGCAACAGCTTGGTGTTTATCTACCAGTCCAAAGGCTCGCTGCTCTCGGTGTCTCCGCGCCATATCTTTCGAGACCGGATTCGAGGAGGCGCTCAAATTGAGCTTTCGGTTTCTGGCGCCGATTTTCTCGAGTACACAGCAGAGACAACCCAGTGTCAAGTAGGAGACGCAGTTCCGTCAAACGCGACTTGGCTGTCCTCGTCTCAGCTGATTTGCTACCCACCTGAACTGCCAGCTGGTGTGTACACTGTCGCAGTTTCAACAAACGGGCGGGAGTTCATCAATGACGGACTCGAGGTCGTGTACCACGACAATTTCATTCTGATTGCCGTGAGCCCGCCATTTGGGCCAATTCAGGGCAACACTCGCTTGACGATCCACGGCGCGAACTTTGATGCAATCAACACGACAGATTTCGTCTGTCTGTTTGGAAACACAGAGTCGGAGCTGCGGATCGTCAACTCCACTGTGGCGGAATGTGCCAGCCCTCCGTACAGAGATATTGATGAGTCTCGCGCTGATGGCAGCGGTGTCGTGAAATTTTCGATTGGATATCGAGGTGGAAGCGGTATCGACGATTACCTCAGCGACCAAACTCACAATGTCAGTTCCGGCTGGAGCTTTGAGTACGTAAAAATGCCGACGATCAACTCAGTGGAGCCACAATTCATCATGGGGAACGATATCGAGGCAATCCGAGTTTCAGGAGCAGACTTCAAAGATACAGCGCTGCTGGCGTGCGCTTTCAGAGACGTCCATACAAGAGCAATCTATTTGTCTCCAAGTTTGATCGAATGCGACGTGAGTGGCTCACAACTGTCCGCTTTACCGAATGGAGCCTACAGCGTTGAAGTCTCAAACAACGCGCAGGATTTTACAAATAGCGAAGTGGAAGTCGTTGTGGTGGACCCGATTCAGGCTTTTAGCATCGAACCTGCCCGAGGGTTCTTGAACCAACCAGTGCCTGTGCGAATCTTTGGAGCGAATTTCTCGTCGCTCTTACGATTACAGTGCCTTGTGGGAGAATCCTATATCGTCGATGCGACCTACTCGTCGGAGTCGTGGATCGAGTGTATGCTGCCTGCTGTAAAGAACCCAACGGTAGTCGAACTTGCCGTCTCTGCGAATGGTATCCAGTTCGTCTTCGTACCCACACCGTTTTCCTATGAGGATGCAATTGTCGTGTACGAAATCTACCCAACCTCGGGACCAGACCGTGGTGGGACTCTCGTTGCTGTGTCTGGTGAGGGGTTCGCCAACGACGAAGAAGCACTATACTGTCAGTTTGGAACTTGGTTCGTTCCAGCTCAGGTGATCTCGGTGACAAAGGTCAAGTGCTCGAGTCCTCCCCACCGCTCAGCATCATCAAATGTAGTGAGTGTCTACGTTACGAAGCAGAACCACCCCATTCGGAGCTTTTCCGGCAAGTACTCAGACTCCGGTGCTGGCTCGACGCAATCATCTGCGAGTGTGACGTTTTCGTACCGGCCCCTGCCTTCAGTCGTCTCAGTCAATCCATCAGTGGGGACCACCGCTGGCGGAACAGTGGTTCAGGTTAAAGCGCTCGGAATGGACCTGGAAAGAACGATCTGGTGTCGCTTCGGGAACTTCGCTGTGAAGGGTGAAGCCAATAGCGACGATGAGAGTGATACAGCGATTTGTGTGTCACCACCGTTGCAACAAGGGCGAGTCTTCCTGGAAATCGCAACCAACGAGCTGGACTTCAGTGAATCGTTTGTGCCATTTTTCGTTGAGCAGAGAGCTTCAATCATGCAACTGAGCCCTCGAGTTGGTAGATCTTCTGGCGGAACACGAGCTCTCATCACGGGGCGCAACTTCAATGACACAGGCTCCTTGGAGTGCGCTTTTGGCAGCACCCGAGTTCCAGCAAAGTGGCTGTCGTCTCAATCGCTGGAGTGCCTGACACCGCCAGGATTCGCACAGCAAGAAGTGCAGCGAGTCTCGATCACGTCTCGCGCAGCACAGAATGAGATTCAACGCGTGTCAATTGAGGCTGACAGCGATGGCCCTCAGGTGCAGACTCTGGTCACAAAAGGGTGGGGGGAAGCCCCCGAGGTTCAGGAGCTAAGGCTGAAGTATCCAGCGGCGACGTTGTTTGATCGAATACAAATCACGACGAGTTGTGTCTACCAGCCGCAGATTCAGCGGCTTGTGCTTCAGAATTCGCCGCAGGTACCAGAGGTTCAAAGTGTGACGGTCTCAGCAACAACAGCGCTCTTGGGCTCGTTCCGACTGACCGTTCTCGGGATCAGCACCGCATCCATACCCTTCGATTCCACAGCTGCTGCTTTCCAACATGCGCTGATTGACGCGACAAGCGCGAGTAGTTCATTTACCGTCACGCAGCAGGCGGTGGCTACGGGTTTGTTTGGCACTACTTGGATTGTGACTTTTACGAGCGACGTCGGTGCTATGCCACTCATTTCTGTTCTTTCTACGAGTCTGAGCGGAACGCAAGCAAACGTGGTTGTGGCTCGCGTTCGCGCTGGAAGTGTCTACGAGGTACAGTCGCTGGTTCTTTATGGGGTGGGTCTGGGTGCTACAGTTGGTACTTTTGATATCATCTACGGAGGTCAGCAGGCCAGCGTGAACGTCCTGGCAAACGCCGCTGGTATGCAGATCGCATTGTCAACCATGAAGATCCTGAAGGATGTGTCTGTGGTCGCGTACTCTGCTACTACTGCCGGTATGATCACAGTCTACAAGTGGGATGTTCGATTCAACGTCAAGCCTCAGCCGATTCAGCTGCTCCAGGTGCGTGTGGCTATCCCGGGTGTGTTTGGGATCGTGACGCGGGCCTCGGCAGGGACAGCACCTGCTCCAAATGGCTTCTTCTCAGTCGCACTTGGCGCTGAGGCATCCGCGTCACTCTCCTGGGATAGCTCACCGACGAACCTGAAGGCTGCGCTCGAAGCCATGAGCGCCGTGTCGGTTGCCATAGTCCAAGAGGAAGAGCAAAGCACAAAATTCCGCAGTTTCTTGGTGACGTTTCCGCCATCCAATGGAAACCTGCCGCTCATGACGACAAACTACAAGGCCACGATTGCGAATCCTGGTGTGTACGGTGACACGCGAAGCACGTTGTCCTCGAGTCTCGATGTTGTGGTTGAGAGCGTGGCAACAGGGAAACCACTTTCTGGAAGCTTCCAGATCACAAGTGCGTCAACAGGGTTGCTCACCGCAATTCCTGTCAGCGCCGATTGCACTGTGTTGATGACCCTGGTGGGTGGCCAATCTTGCTCGCTCATTGGTATCGGACTCTCTGGCGAGCGCAGCTGGGTCATCGACTTTGCGTCGACGTACGTGATGCCGTACCCGATCGCCGTCTCCAGCACTGGCATGGCGGGAGCGTCTCCGGTGGTGAAACTTATCAAAACGCCTGCTGGCAACAAACCCGAGATCCAACAAGTGAGCTTGAGCCTCACCCCTGTTCCTGAGATCCAGCGGATCTATGTCTCTGAGCGAGGCAACATGTGGGAAGTGCAGTCGATTCAAGTGCTCGGCGACAGTGCGATCTCGGGCTTTTTCCAGGTTCTGAACTCTTCGAACCAAGTGTCTCCGTTGCTTGGACCAGGCGTTACGAGTGGTGAAATGGAGGCAGCGTTGAGACAAATCTTTGTACTGGGAGACATTGCAGTCTCTCGATCGGCGCTCACGCAAGGAGCGTATTCTGGGTACCGCTGGGACGTAACGTTCTTCGTGGCTGGAGATCTTCCAGACCTCGCTATCCAGTCGAACCTCACAGGAGGGGGGCTGATTCAAAATGTTGTTGAAGTCAAGAAAGGCGTCACGTGCGACATTCAAAACGTGACGCTCAGTGCACCGTTTGGGCAGCTGGGAGGCTCGTTCAAGCTCGCGTTCGGTGGCGTCAAGACGTCGGCTTTGCCACTCGATGCAGAAGCGGCAGTCATGAAAATGGCGCTCGAGCAGCTACCAACAATGGACTCAGTCAACGTGACGCTTGTGCGCCCAAACACAGAAGGAGGCAGCACGTGGATGGTCACGTTTCCATTTCAATCCGGCGATTTGGCCTTGCTTCAGGTCAGCGACATCATCCCGAGCGGCGGCAGCAGTCCTGTGTTCCGCGTCGCAGAGCATGTAAAAGGACGCATGGCGCCAGTTTCAGGAAACTTCGCCGTGAGGTACCAAAGCCAATCGGCGACTCTGTCGCTGACCTCGACTGCCGCTCAAGTGCAGACAGCGTTGCTAGCATTGAGTTCGTTATCGTCACTTTCAGTCGTCGTCAGCGTCGTAAAGGGTGATTTGGCTGGTGGACGCGCGTGGGACATCACTTTCAGCGTGGGCCCGGCGCTTGCACTTCTCTCGGTTGATGTGTCCGCTGTAAAAGGGGAAAGCCCGTACGGAACAGTGCAGCGGCTGCAAAGCGCGACCCAGACCGAGGTGCAACGAGTGGAAACGAAGAGCACAGGTGGTGGGACTCTGTCGGGTACGTTCTTCTTGGCGTACGGTGACGAAGAGACTTCTACGCTCTCGTTCTCCTGCACGGCGCTGGAGATGCAGACTGCGCTGAACCTGCTTCCGTCGATTGGCACAACTACAGTCACGAGGTCAACGGGCCCAACAGGCACATCGTACATTTGGCTTGTTGCGTTCACCTCACCGTCAGTGCACACCGATCCGCTGCTTCTCTTCGCCGGTGGTGCTCAGACAACGCTTGTCTCAACCACGTCGGACGCGACCATCACTGTGACCGAAGTCACTAAGGGATCGCTGAGCGCTATCAACGGCAACTTCTCTGTCAGTCTAGGTGGAAAGAATGTCTTACTTGCATCGAACGCGACCTCAAACGAGTTTGCCTACCAGCTGAAAAAGCTACCTGGGGTCGACGCTGTCTCGGTCACTCGCTCCACCATTGGGGCGCCAGCATTTGGGGTGTACTCGTGGCTGATCACGTTCAGCAACAGCGGAGACGTCGGCTCGCTGTCCATTGACACATCCAGGCTTACGTCCAGTGGTAGCGTCGGGTTCTCTGCGACCACAGTCCAAACCGGAGCCATGAGCTGCTGCTTGGGAGGGTCGTTCTCGCTCTCGTTTGGTGCTGTTGATGACCCGCTTCCTGGTGTGCTCACGGTTGAACAGAACTGGCCGCTGGTGCAGACATCAGCGGATCTAACAGCAGTGATCAATCGCGGCGACTTGGTGCGGATCGGAGACTTGGTGTTCTCTGTGGACCTGTTTCTCCCGTTCACGAGCTCTGTGCTGCCGCTGAACTCGCCGTACTCAGCACCGAATCAGCAGAACACCGTTGGATTCCGTCAGCGAAGGATTCCACAAGTGTCGCCGACGAATTCAGCTGACGATTTGGCGCTCAGCTTGACCAACCTAGCGCCAGGAACGCAGCTCTCGGTTACCGAGTACGAGCGTGATGCAAGTGGAGGTATCGCCTGGCGCATCACATTCAGCAACACGAACACATGGGGATTAGTCCACGCCAGCACCACTGACATTACGGCCAGCACCACAATGCAAGCGAAAGTGAGCAAAATCAAAGACCAGGAGCGCGGCGACGTGCGTCTCATCTACGTGCGTGGGAGCGGCCCCATCAGCGGTACGTTCTTGATGACGATCGATGGAGTCTCCGTTGTTTCTATACCATGGGATGCATCCGCAGATGCCATGAAAGCAGCGCTACAGAGCCCGGGATTCTACGAAGCTGTGGCTGTGGAACGCAAGCGCTTGCACGCGACTTCGTCTCCGACTGGAGATGGCTATGGGTGGTATGTTACTTTTGTGTCCGAGGCCGCTACAGCTCGATCGCTGGTGTTTGACACCTCAGGCATCGTGACCTCGACAAACCGGAACGACATCAAGGCTGGTTGGTCGCTCACCCAAGCTGCGACATCACTGAAGCTGGGAGGATCACTCCAGCTCGGCTATCGAGGCAAGCTAACTGCATCTATCAGCTACGATGCGACCGCTAGTACTCTGGAGAGCGCTCTTGCTATTTACTCGGACATTGCGCCGCTGAAAGTGACACGCTCTGCGGTTGATTGCAATGGAGGCTATCAATGGTCCATCACGTTTTCCCCGAGCAACGCTTTTGATCTTGAGTACGAGCAATTCGTGGTCGTTTCAGACAAACTCACAGGCACCCAGGCGACAGCTCGCGTTGTGGTGCAACACCGCGGATCGACCCTCTCTGGTTCGTTCCGACTGAGTCTCGCTGGAGTCTACACGAGTGACATCGCGGCTCTTGCTTCAGCAGAGGTGATTGAGCAAGCGATCACGCCAATACTGCCGCGTGGGGGCGTGAAAGTGCGACCGGTTGTAGCAAAAGCGTTTGCCTGGACCGTCGAATTTCTCTCGTTCGATGGCCCGTTGAAGCTGCTTGGCAATGATGCGACCAAGCTCGTTGGAGCGAACGCGGCAGTCATCGTAGCTCGCGAGCAAGAAGGAGTCGCAGCTGCGAGTGGGTATATGACGCTGACATTTGCCAACACCACCACGGTGCGAATCCCGGTGAACGCGACAGGACCAGAGATCCGCGAGCTCGTCGAAGCAAATCAGCCATTCCCAAAGCTCCAAAGTGTGTCAGTGGCAACTCAGTCACTCCTTGTGCGTGGCAAGCAGTACACAAGTGTGAACTGGGATATCACGTTTGAGCTTGCGGCACTCGACTTGTCCAGTCGCGGTAGACTGTGCGAGCTGCCTCTGTTTCAGCCAAGCGCAGTGCACTTACTTGGGGTTGAAGTCGCAATCGACGTGACGCGAGTGACATCTCCGTGCATTGCAGTCAGCGTCTACTTAAATGGTCAGGATACTGCAGCTGGACAACTCCAATTCGCATTCGTGAACGTGCCTCGCGTGCTTTCAGCCACACCTTCGCTTGGCGCCGCATCTGGCGGCACGAATGTGACGGTCTCCGGCGAGAATATCCTCTCTGGGCCTGACTTGATGTGCGTGTTTGGAGATTTGGAGTCGCCAGCTAACTTGGTTAGCCCGGAGGAAGTGCATTGTCAGTCCCCACCTCAACAAGTCTCCTCCACTGTTTTTGTGCAGTTGGTGGTTGGGAACGCCGAGAGACCGGATCACAGCATCTTCTCCGAGACAAACGCGCTCTTTCAGTACCACGACGAGGTCGCATTCGACGCTTTCGCTCCTGCTCACGGACCAAGTTCTGGTGGGACGCTGGTGCAAGTCCGCGGCTCGGGATTTCTGAATACAGAGTCTCTGGCGTGCAGATTGCTGATCACACTACCTCAGCGCAGCGACCAAGATCAAGTCGTAACAAAAGCCACGTTTTTTAGCCACGAGCTCATCAACTGCGAAATGCCGTCGCTCGCGGCGTACTTTGAAGCGTCTGACCCATCCTGGGCTCGGTCTGCGTCAGCGACTGCGACGATTGCGGTCTCAAACAATGGTGCAGACTTTGTCTCTATCGGCTCAGCCTACACATTCGTACCTGTTATCCAAACCACCGGAGTCACGCCTAGCACAGGCCCAACGAGCGGGAACACGTCCGTGGTCGTGCAAATGGAGAAGTCAGCGATGAGCATTTCGCACTGCAGGTTTGGCGACAGCTCGCCTGTCGCTGCCACGCAAAGTTCGAGCAACGCAGTGAGATGCTCTAGCCCACCGTACTCACCTCGACCAACCGTAGTAGCAGTAGCGATTCAAGCATCAACGCTGGCCCCAGAAGTGCAAGCTATCTCCACGTTTGCAGCGCCAGGTGCCACGATTGGAGGGGTATTCTTCGTTTCGTATGGAAACTACTTCACGACGCGGCCGATTCCGTTTAACGCGCCTGCTGTTGGGACCAGCGGAAGTTCGATGCTCGAGATCCTCGCAGAGATCCCAGAGATCACTGTTGCATCCGTTACACGGTCACCACCTGACGCTCAACTGGGGTTCACATGGTCGGTCACGTTTACGCGCTCCTCCGGTAACATCGCTCAGCTCGCTGCTGGTGGTCTGTATCTCAGTGGAGATGGTAGCAGTGCAGTCACTTGGACTGTGCAGGACGGTCCAGACGTGCAAGTTCAGAGCGAGATCCAAAGTGTCCAGATCTCACAAACTAACCTCCAGAATCCGGTCGTGTCGATTCAGCTCCCGGTAGCCGCGGCAGTCAAAGAGGTGCAGCGAGTCCAGGTCAGCTCGTCGCAGGCGATCACAGGCTCGTTTGCCCTTACCTACCTTGGGTTTGCGTCACTTCCTGTGAGCTGGGACATCTCCAGCGCCAGCCTTGTCGAGGCGTTGCGTGCGCTTCCTGCGGCTGGCATTCTCAAGATTTCCAGGGCGCGAGTCTCCAATGTCCACGGGTACACTTGGGATATCACGTTCAATACCCAAGTAAGCGCACGCCCGCTCTTGGAGCTGACATCAACCAGCCTGGCCTCCACATCAGCGATGACAAAGATCGTGACCAGAATTTCGGCAGGATCAGAGCCGCTGAGTGGGTCGTTCACCTTAGGTCTAACTGGGAGTACAGCAACAGCAGTGGTCTCGTACGACGCAAGCGCAGACCTGGTCAAGCAGCTTATTGTAAAAAAACTGCTTCTGAGCCCTGTGGACGTGACCAAGTACGTACTTTCGACAGGCATAACATGGTCTGCAACATTCGCGATCTTCGACACCGCTGGTGCAGACGCGCTCGTCGTTTCCAGCTCTTCGCTTGTAGGCAGCAGCGCCGGCGTGAGCATTGTTCGTGATACTGCGAAAGGAAAGAAAGTGTCGGGAACTTTTACGCTAACTGTTGCTGGAATGGTGACTGCAGCGATCCCAACCTCGGCGTCGGACAGTATCGTGCAGACTACGATCCAGAATCTCGGTCTGGTCGCCACCGCAAACGTCCTCGTCGCGCGATTTGCGCAATCAAATGGAGTCGAGTTCCGCATCACATTCGCCGAAACCGTAGGCAACTTGGACCCTATCGCTGTAGACATCAGCTCGCTAGCTGGAGTCGGGCTCGTTGTGAAAGTGTCGACGCTTCAAGACGGTACGTATGCGGCGCTCGGCGGGTCTTTTCAGCTGCAGACAGTGTTTGGCGCCTCTAGCCTCCTCAGCTACCAGGCGACCGCAGCTCAAGTTCAGACCGAGGTTGCAAAGCTGTTCAGCGTCGGAGTTGCCCGTGTCGAGAAACTCGTGGTTCCCAATGGCTTTCTGTGGAGAACGACATTTGCCTCGAAGGTTGACAGTCCAGAACTGGGCTCGCTCACTTCTATTTCCAAGCTTACAGGAACCGAAGTTGGCCTCAGTGTCGACATTGCCGACCCGGGACAAGGCATGAGCGTGCTAGTGGCGCTCAGTTCGAACGGTGTCGACTTTTCTGAATCGACTCAGGTGTTTATGTACTCGGGATCGTTTGAAGTCGCGTCCGTGGCACCAGTGGTTGGTCCGGCAATGGGAGGTACCTCAGTCACATTGACGCTCACAAGCGTCTTCATCTATGGCGTGGTCTTCTGCCGATTTGGAGAGCAGATCGTGCAAGGCGCCATCGCAGCTGCGAACAAGATCACCTGTTCGTCGCCTCCGCTTGACGCTCAGCGGGTGCAACTTGGCCTCAGCGTAAACGGTATCGACTTTGACATCCAAGCAGGCGAGTTTGAGTACCTGTGTGATTCTTCTGCGAGGTTTAAACTGGAACCGCTGAATGGTTTCACGAGCGGAGGCACGTTGGTGTATATCTCTGGCGCTGCAGTTTCCCCGGAGAGAAGCTACTCGTGCAAGTTTGAAGACACTGTCGTGCTCGCTGAGTTTGCGAATGCGACGCATGTCGGATGCCGCACACCGGCAGCTGCAACGCCTCGGCGGGTGGCAGTGAGGGTTTCTGAGAATGGGCTGGACTTCACGTCATTCAACCTTTCGTTCGTGTACGACGCACCTCTGTATGTGACAAAGATTTCCCCATTTGGTGGGGATCTTGAGGGCAGGCAGCTAGTCACTGTCACAGGCGGGGACTTTAGTTCCGGCTCAGAAGGTTTGCTCTGTCGATTCGGTGACCAAGTCGTCGATGCGACCGTGCGTTCACCGACATCTGCAACTTGCGTCGCGCCAAAGCTCAAGCAGATTCAAGAGGTCCAGCAGCTTCGAATAGCGAGTGCGACGTTTGTGCCTGGGGTCCAGCGTGTGAGCATCTCAGCAGCGCCACTGGTGCCAACCGTGCAGGAAATCAAGCTGACCGCGGACCCGCTCGTGCCTGAAATCCAAGAATTTAGAGTGTATGGCGACTCGACCCCCGAAGTACAGAGCGTCAGTATTCGCTCACAAGCGTATACTGGCGAGACAGTATCAATCCGAACTGCCATCCAGCCGATTGTGAACGAGGTCCAGGTCGTGCAAATGCACGCGAGCAGCTACATTGGCGGCTCGTTCCGGTTGGTCTTGGAAGATGAAGAGACTGCAAGCCTGACTTCGTACGCGGCGCCGTCGGAACTGAAATCTGCTCTTGAGGCTTTGACGAATGCCGGTCAAGTCACAGTCTCCAAGACAACGAGCGGCGCAGAAGGCTCCTGCTTTTGGGAAATCACATTCTTGGAGCGAGCAGGAGACGTTCCGATGCTTCAGGTGCGGAACCTGACGCTTATGGACTCGCGCTCCCAGGACCTCTCTATCCAAGTCGACGAGCTAGTGAAAGGACAAGGCGCGATGCTCTTTGGTTCTTTCCAGCTCTCTATCGATGGTCAAGTGACAGCGTCGATAGCATACGATGCTTCAGAGACGCAGTTTGCACAAGCGCTTTCAAGTGCTGTAGGTGCCACTGGAGTCACACCAACCACGAGAAGTGGGCCATTCCTCAACAAAGCGTACGAGTGGATCGTCATATTCGACGGACTTCCCGACAGAGTTCGGTCGATTAGTTCCATTAGAACGGCCCTGAGCGGTGGGACTGGCTTGGTTAGCGTCACCACAATTTCGCCAGGCGCTAAATCGGAGCGGCAGCAGATCACGACTACTTTGAGCAGCGGTGGATTCACTTGTGCATTGTCAGGCAAAACGTCGACTCTCATCCTGTTTGATGCTGCAGCTGCAGCTGTGATAGCCGCATTTGATCCAGCAGTGTTCGGTCGCGTCAATGCACTTGGCGCAAACGGTGGGCCGTGGGCGATCACTTTTCTCGACTGGGCGGGCAACCTTCCGCTGTTGAATTGTGGCGCACAGCAAACTGTGCTTGAGATCGCTGCAGGTACTGGAATCCCCCTCGCAGGCACTTTTCGGCTCAATTATGGCAGCAAGTGGACCTCTGCACTGCCGTTTGGCTCAAGCGCGACAGATGTGGAGGCTGCGCTCGAGACACTAATCGCGATTGGTGACGTTACAGTGGCAGCCACTGCGGCTGATTTCAACGGCGGAAGGACATGGTCTATCACATTCCCTCCATCGGATGGGGGTGCCCCGCTGCTAGGGTATGACAGCTCGTCGCTCCAAGGATCGAAGCCCAGTGTCGTTATCACTGAGGTTCAGCGTGGGAATACAGTGGATGGTATACTGTATTTCACATCGCAAACGTCAAGCTCGAGTCGATTTCCACCAAGAGCTTCGGTTCCCGAGCTACAGCGAGCTCTTGCGGAAGTGCTACCAACGGCCTCTGTTATTGCACAAGTGACGACCTCCACCACTCTCCCAGGACGCGGAGTCGTGATCTCGATCACGTTTTCCAAATACGCTGGCAATGTGGAGCAGCTGACACTGAACAGTGAGACGCTTTCCGGTGCTGGTGCAAAGGTCGAGTCGGAGACAGTTCAGAGCGGGTCACAAACGATTGGCGGGAGCTTTAAGCTGGAGTATGACAGCGTGCGCACACCGTCGTTGCCCTGGAACGTATCGGCAGACGACATAAAGTACGCGCTGCAGTTCATGAAATCGATTCCGCAAGATGACACTGTTCAAGTCGTTCGTGCTGGCCCTGATAGCTCTGGAGGCGGGGTGAGCTGGAGAATCATCTTCCCATTCAATTTGGTGCATCCTGGCAACTTGGTGAAGCCGATCTACGATTCTACCACGCTCACAGGCTCAAATGCGATCATTCAGGTTGCTCTGCTTGCGCTCGAGACTCCAAGACTGAGCGGGACAGTTCAGCTCAGTTTTGCAGGAACCACAAGCGCACTGATCGACATCGCCAATACTGAAAAAGACATTGAGCTTCTTCTCGAAGCAATACCCAACATTGGGGATCTCCAAGTGAAGAAACAGCCTCCTATGAATGGCAACAACCAAGTCACACTGGACATTTCCTTCCAGTCGCTACGCTATGCAGTCACAGCACCTCCACTTCTGACAGTGGCTTCAAAGACACTCACTGGGAATTCGCCGTCGGTGGTAATTCAACAGCTCAAGAGCGGAGCTCACAACGAAATCCAGTGTCTCTCGATCTACAGTGCATTGCTGCAGCCGCAGATCACTTTCCAGATCGCGTGGAACGGGAAAACCGCTGCAGCCTCTGTTTCATCGACGTCTTCTGCGCTGGAGATGCAAACTGTCATTGCGAGCATTCCTGGCACTGGCAGCGTGGTCGTCGAGCGCATCGCCTCCCAAACCGGAGTCGGCTTCGCGTGGTTCGTGTTCTTCTCGAGTGCGTCTGTCAACACTCTGACCATCCAAGTGACCTCTGCGTCGCCCGTAGATTTGGTGGCGAATATCGTGAGGTTCCCCTCGACTTTGTCGCCACTTTCTGGGACGTTTGCACTTGGTATGGGCGAGATTTGCACCGAGCTGACGATTGGCAACTACTGCAAAAGTGCGCAAACCCCTCAACTGCCGGTCAGTGTAGACACAACGACTCTTGAGCACGAGCTCTCGCTGCTCCCGAACCTGGACGGCGTCTCTGTCAGCCAGCAACTCGCTGTGCAAGGCTGGGAGTACCGATGGCATATCACGTTCCCGTTTGGATATGGCGATGTTCCGCTTCTCATGGTTGATGGGAGCCTACTATCTGGAAGCGAGGTGACTCCGTCAGTGGATCGATTACAAAAGGGCACGGGGCTCATAGGCACGCAGGTCGCTCTCGAAGTGTCTTCAAATGGACAGGATTTTTCAACCAGCGGCAACGTGTTCCGCTACTCGCTCATCCCCGATGTGGTGGTGATCGTCCCCAACCACGGACCACTGAGGGGTGAAACCGAAGTCGTGGTTGTCGGCATCAACTTCGCCAACACGTCGAGTCTGAGCTGCAAATTTGGAGAAAACGACATCGTCCAAGCCGCGACGTTCCTCAACTCGACCCATCTGACGTGCGTCTCTCCTGCGGGGCGAAAGGAGGGTGACGTCTTTCTCGAAGTCTCGAATTATGGAATGCTCCGAGACGCGAGCTTCACGAAAAGCGAAAAGATCTTCTCGTTCGACAAAGACCTCGTGATTGAGACTGTGACACCTTCGCTTGGCCCAGTGACTGGCAACTTCTCGGTTACGCTCACAGGCGGGCCGTTCCGCAAAACAGATAAGACGCGCTGTCGATTCGCTGAAATCGCTGTCGTTGCGACCTGGATCAGCTACGACGAGATCGTCTGCATTGCTCCACCGCATGTACAAGGCGTCTTTGCTCTCGAGGTGACTCAGAACGGCCAGGACTACATCGACACGGGATATCCGTTCTTCTACTACGTCGAGCAAGGCATTCGGCGCATTTACCCGGTGTTTGGTCCCGCGTCAACGGCAGGTACGAACGTGATCGTCGAAGGGTCAGGATTCGTCAACTCGTCGCTGCTCGCGTGTCGCTTCGGCTTTGTGATCTCCCCCGGCGAGTACATTAGCCCCAAGATAATGAAATGCGTGACGCCGCCCATGTCACCGTACAGCGGCGGGTTGCAGTCTGTACCGCTTTCTGAGCACCGCAACACGAATCCCGACCCGAGTCACGGAAGCGTGTACTTGTTCCCAAACGCCCACTACTACCCGCAGTACTGGAGTCGCTTGGTCTCGCTCGAGGTGTCCAACAACCGGCAGGACTTCACTCTCAGCGGAGTGAATTTTCTCTATTACCAAGACGCAACCCTCTCCGCGATCTACCCGCCGAGCGCGTACGACATCCCCGAGCTGTCGGTATTCGCTAAGGGTAGCAATTTTATCAACTCGACGGCGCTGACTTGCAGAATGGGGCTCCAGGTGTTCCAGGCGACGTTTGTGACGCCCCAGCTCTTGCTCTGCACTGTGAAAGACGCAACGGCGTACCAGGATCCCCGCCGGGGTACCCAGATCAAGGCTGGAAGACACACGCTGTTTGAGATTTCGAACAACGGCAAGGATTTCACGAGCTCCCACCTGGTGTTTGAGCTCCTCGGTTCGTGTCCGTCTGGGTACTATTGCCCACAGGCACTGGCTGGCAAGAGCGCAAAGTGTCCTCGGGGGTCGTTCTGTCCGGGCGAAGGGAATTGGAACTTCACGTTATGTCCGCGAGGCACGTATCAGCCTCAAATGGCGATGTCTGCGTGTCTGAGGTGTCCTGTGGGCTACCACTGTCCTCATGCGGGTATGCACGTTCCTCGCATCTGTCCCGCGGGGTTCATTTGTGATGTCACCGGGATCGAAGACGCCGAGCAGCCCTGTCCCGAGGGTCACTTTTGCCTCGAAGGAACGGCTACAACGTCGACTACGTGCTCTCCATTGGCGCGCACAGGCATTCTCGTCGCTTCCACTACTGAAGGCGAAAGTCCCGTGACACTGCGTCGGCGACTGAAACGCGAATCTTTGCAAGCAGCGATAGGAGCACGAAGGAGCGGGTGTTGGAACAACGAGACTACAGATTTCGGACTGCAGGTGAGCAACAACCCCGGCCGATTCTGGATGGAACTGAGGAAGTTTCCGCTGTCTCCAGGCGCAGTGTTTGCGCCGATCCGCGGACGGTTCTGCTTGGACGATTCCTGTTTGCGACTCGCAGACACAGACAACTACCACGTCCAGGACGAGAACTTTGACTACACGAGCTTTGCGCTGCGTCGCCCCGTGCCGTGCCCGAGAGGAACCTACTGCCACCCGGGGACAGCTGGGAATGACTCGACGATGAAGAACTTCACGACCCCGCAGCCGTGCTTTGAGAGCATGTACTGTCCGGAAGGCAGTCTCAGTCCGCTCGGGTACGGAGAGTGCGCGATCGGGTTCTACTGTCCGTTCGGCACTCGCATCCCGTGTCCCGCAGGTACATACTGTCCTCGCGATGGCCACTTCGCGCCGATTTCCTGCCCCCCGGGGCAATTCAACGCGATGGTAGCGCAAGCGAACTGCACGTCATGCCCCGTCGGGTTCATTTGTCCGGGCTTCAACCGCATGATGCCCGTGCTTTGTCCTGCAGGGTATGTGTGCAGCAAACGTGAGTTGGTGTCTCCAAACAGCCTCTGCCCAAAAGGGTTCTTCTGTCTCGAAGGAACCGCGACGTCCGACGGGTTTCGCAACGATACGCGCCTGCGTCCGCACCCGTGTAAGCCGGGCACGTACTGCTTAAAAGGCGTGATCGCCGACGAAGTTCGCGTCGGGGACTACCGGTATGCGCAGAATTGCACCGAGGGGTTCTATTGCGAGCTCGGTTCGTCGTCACCGCTGGGCTCTGGACTCTGTCCACCTGGCTTCATCTGTCCAAGCGGCACAGCGGCACCAATTCCTACGGACGTGGGCAAGTTCGCAGCGCTGGAAGGCACGGTCTCTGCTGCCGACTGTGCGCCAGGGTACTATGCGCCAACAATCGAGTCGACGACTTGCATCCCATGCCCACCTGGAACAAGCTGCGAGAACGACGGCACTGCGGTGGCGACTGTGTGCGGCCCTGGATCATATCGCGGTAGTCTCAGCGCTGATGGGATCTCCTGCCTTGCCTGTCCGCAGGGAACCTGGTCCAAGAACTGGGAGATTCGTGGCGTTGAAGAGTGCATCAAGTGCGCGCCGGGTATGGTCTGTCCCATCGATGGCATCACGCATCCGTGTACCAGCGACGATCTGCCGCACGTGTTCGTTCCGCTTCTCGAGAACTTGTCCATCGCCGAGTGTCTCGACAAGGGCGACGCCTATTTCTTTGGCGTGCTTCTGGAGCCGTGGATCGATGAACTTGGACGCGGGCCGCATTTCCTACCGTCTCGAGATGGAAAATGCTACGAGAACTTCCAGCCACGCGGATCTACTCTCTACCAGCGTCTAGCAGATTTCCATGGTGCGATGTACGAACTAGCGGCGGGGGTCCCACACCAGGGCTACGGCGACGTGGACCAGTACCCATCTCCGAACATTTTCGGCCGCGGCTCTCTCGTGATTGACTTGCAGGTGGCTCAGATGTACGACGTCGCGCGCAATTGCACGCAGGGCTTCTTCCACAAGGACCAGTGGTTCCCAGGAACATGCGAGGCAGACATATTTTGCTCCGCGACGTCGGCTTCCTCGGCGGAATTCGTCGCGCAGGCTCAGCCGTGCCCCGAGGGCTACGTGTGTGACCTCGAGACGACCGCAGAGAAGGCTTTTTCCCATTATTGTCCTGGAGGCTATGTGTGTGGTCCTGGAACGACCCCAGACCTGAGTATCGAGTCACCGCGAGGTCAACTGAACGAGCTCTGCCCAGCGACAAAGTTCTGTGGGGAAGGCACGGCAGAGTCGCAGAAAGAGCAAAGCGTGTGCCCTGCTGGGTACTTTTGCCCCACGGGGACCATGAATCCGTACCTCGGGTACATTGCGAACGATGCGATGCGCCGCCGACTCACGCTCGAAGAGGCGAACCCGTTCCTGTACATGAACTACACAAAGTATATCGCTGACGGCGACATCCGCATCGTCTCGGCGCACGACATGCGCTGCTTTAACGGGATTGACGACGACCTCGAAGCGATTTTCCACAGAGTGCGTCGTTCGGAGGACACTGCCAGCGTTGTGGTGATCAACCGAGCGATTGAGCACGATCTCAAGTGCGCGCGAGACCACAAGTGGCGCCACGTCGAGCTCGCGATCCGACGCAACGACTGCGACTGCGTCGCGCAGGTGAAGGTCGTGCAGCGCGTGTTCCAGCTCTGGAAGTGTACAGTGACGCCGTCGGTGCCAGACCCGACGATCTATGACCCGAACCTGTACGGATGGAAAGCTGTTCACTTGTCCAAGCAAGTGTGTCGATTCGCGTCTGCTGATAGTGCGAGCGGGTATGTTGACTTGAGTCAGCAGATCAATGGCACTGGAGTGCAGTTCCAGCTGACATGGACAGACTCGACGAGCGTGACTTCCTACTCGGCGCTGAAAACCTTGGTCACTACCAAATACAAGGCCCATGTGAACGAGATCCCGTCGATTCGCACCGACGTGGACCCTTTCCTGTACGATCTCTACTATGCGATCGACGTGGTTGAGCATTTCGGCGAGGAAACTCCAGCGATGGTCAGCTTTGTGCCCGGTACAAGCGAAAACCTCCTCCGTCTCGACACATGCGCGTGTCCGAAACTATTCAAGTGTCCGAACGGCACGACGTCGTCGATCGGCTCGGACGACATCTACAACTGCGTGAAGACAGGGTCTGAGATTCTCCAGCGGCTCACGCCGATCCCCCTCTCGCACCCTCGGTTGATCAACGGATCCGACTTCCAAGCGCTCTCGGGCATGGACAAAGGCATCGGCAGCATCCTCCTGCAGCCGCTCGAAGTCGCTACGATCACGATCAACACGACGCAGATCTCCACAAACATCACGTACAAGGACCACTACCAGATCTCCGTGTACACCAACTGCAAGCCCTGTCCACCGCGATACAAGTGCGACCTGAAGAACATCCCGCCGCTTTGCTCGTACCCAGATGACAACAACGCCACGGCAACAGCGCTGTTCGATCGCTGCATGCAGGAGAAGAACGACGAGGGCATCTGTCAAAACATGCCGTTCTTCTGCGAGAAGCGAAGCATCCCGACGACCGACGCAACCGGCGCGAACCCCAACACCGTGATCCCAGGTTGCTGCTCGTGCGAGCGTCGCGAGATGCCGCAGTACTTTGAAGACACCACGCAGGACCTGGGGTACCCGGACAACAAGCACGGGTACCTTCAGTTTAGCATCGCGGTGGTGGAGCGCACGGAGCTCACGATCACGCTCGAGCTGCTGCATGGACTGTACGTACAGGACTTTGGGGACGGGTTCACGGAAGACCGCTTCGATCTGAACATTTTCACGCCCTCGCGCGCCGACTACACACCCGCGACGCCGTCGGCCAACGCCTTCTTTTCTGTGATCGACCAATCCACCTACACCGACCTCATGCTGCCGCTGAACCTGCCCGAGTCGCGCCGACGTGTTGTCGGCACGCTCACCTACGAGTACGACGTGGAAGAGCGGATTTTCATCGACCGCATGTCGGATATCATGGTCGGCGACCCGACGTTGCCGACGAAACACGGGTTCATTCGCAACAAACTGCAAAACACGCTCGGGGTCCTGCTCGCGTCGTCGTCGAGCTTGGATGCAAGCAGCAGTAATGCCAGCAGTGGAAACGCAACTGACAAGCCTGTGGTCGCCCCAGACAACTACTTCAGTCTGTACCCGACCCAGGACGCCCGCGAGACAGTCATGTACTCGGACACGTGGTGGACGCAGAAGCTTGATGAGTCGGAGTTTATCGCGCTCTCCTATCTCCCGTTCTTCTCGTCGTGCCGGGGCTTTGACTCGCACATGTGGATCGCGAAGCTGCTGGAATCCCATCCGGATTGCGACTACGTGACCTACGACGAGACGGTCGAAGTGAACCAGTACCCGTGGAAGAAGAAAACCGTGCCGAACGCAGACAAGTGCGTGATCCAGTACACGGTCAAGACCACATCCTCGTCGGGGGCGACTGTGTATGAAGCCCTGCAGCGAGGGATCAGTCTCTCCTGTACATACGAGGAGAACCTGGAAGGTGGTGCGGAGAAGCCTCGGTGGTACGAAGCAGCGACTGGCACGACGCTGTTCTACATGACCAAGGACCCGGCGTCTCCGGACGACTTTGTCGGGCAACCGGCGAGCACCAACCCATTGTGGGGCCGCACTGATACCTTTGCGTCGTATCTCGGCACCGACAACCTCATCGCGGTCAAAGGTAAGGAAGGAGTTGACACTGATACGGACACTTCCACTAGACTAACTCTGTTGATGACTGTTTTGTCTTGTTTTTCGTAGTCGGCAAGAGCCCCGGGTTGCAGCTCGCGGTCCCGCAGGAAGTGTACCTGAACCTGACGTACTACCAGATGACGCCCGGCACGAAGCGCCTCGTAGAGGCGGAAGTGAACTTTGGTCAGCTCTGCACTGTGTCTCGCTCGACCGACATCATCGCCAAGATGGCGAAGAAGAACATCTACCCGTGTGCGATCAGCAAGGCGACCAACAAACTGGCGTCCTCCGAGTACTCACTGCTGGTCTCGTGGGAGCCGCTCGACTGGTTCGCGCTCATGAACCTCTTCCAGTTCACAGTGGACGTCTACCTCGTGTTTTTCACCCTTGTCGGCATCTTAAGCATCATCCAGGGGGTACGTTTGTCTGCCAGCTCTTGGCGATGATACTTGGGACTCGATTGATCTGTAAAGCTAACACCTACTTTCTCATACACCTAGATGATCATCTGGATCATCAACCGGCTGTTCACAAAGATGAAGAAGCCGCCGAAGTTCCGCATGAAGATCCTGCTCAAGAACATCGCGTACCCGCCGTGCGTGGGCATCCTCTTGGCGGTGATCCCGATCCTCGTCGCGTGCGCGTTCATCTACATCTGGTGGTACAGCTTCTCGTCGAGCGCGCCGCTCACGAACCCGAATTCGATATCCTTTGAAGGCGTCGCAGGTGACTGGCTCGACCAGATCTCGCTCACCCAGGAGCGCGTGACAAAGTACAAGAAAGGCCGCGTCGGGGTCAGTTTGGTCGTCGCTGGCGTCTACCTCATGGTGCTCGGCGCGCGGCTCATGGTGCCCGAGACCCTCGACCCGCAGTACGAAGACAACGCGTACAAGGAGATGGCCGCTGCGCCAGATGACCCGTTTGAAGTCGAAGACGAGAAGGAGAAACCCGAGGAGAACGAGTTCTGGGAGCCGCGCCGGTGGAAACAGGCGAACCTGATGCTGCTCACGCTCTCGTTCATGGGCGTGCTACTCATCATCTGGGAGTTCTCGTACTCGTCCATGTTCACAGACCACATCTACACGTTCCTCGTGGCGTTCAAAGTGCTGCGCAACGTCGTGGAGATCTTGATCGAGAACTTTCTATTCGAGAAGCTGCTCGTGATGCCGTTTGTGATCGTGCTGTCGCTCTCCGAGAGTATGATCGCAATGGGCTCAGCGGACTTTCTCGGCTTCACACTCTTCTACTTTGTGAACCTGAGCTTCCTGCTCATGGAGCGGCTGTACTTCGCCCCGCTGCTGCGCCATCTCTGGGGCATGTGGCCCAAGTGGAAGCTCATGCTGCGTCGTAAGCTACGTAAGCGACGCAGACGCACACGCGAGCAGAAGGCGCTGGACGAGGCTGAGTGGCGCCGCGTCTGCGAGGAGATCGACAATCAGGCAGCGGGCGTCGAGTCCGTGCTCGAGGGCGTGACGGGCTACTGCGTGGTGTTCACGGAGCTGTTCCTGACACCCGTGCTACTCATGTTCCAGGTCGTGTTCAGCGAAGACACAAAGATGCCCGAGCTCTACGGCGTGAAGCAGACCGACTTGTTGTACTACTCGCTCTTCTCGCTCTTCATCATCCCGAGCAACTTGGTCATGGGCGTGTTCCAGCTCAACACGCTGGAGCTAGCGCACGGCTGGAAGATCTACGAGTACGTCTCGTACCAGAAGCACCGCTTCGCCACGCGCGACCACCGGTGGCAGATGCGCGACGGCGCCAAGGACGAGAGCATCCACCCGGCGTTCCAGAGCCTCGATCTGCTCTGCGTTTCGTCGCAGTTTTACTTCCTCGTGACGATCTACGCGATGGGCATCCTGCTCGCCATGTACGGCACGAGCGTGTTCCTGCGCTACCAGTACAACCTCTTTGGCGACGCGGTCACGGTCGTGATCCTGCTCGTGGTGACCGTGTTCGCACGCGCGCTCGAGAACGCGTGCATGCGCATCGGCGACCGACTGGGCGTGTGGATGCAGAAGCAACTGGACGGCACGTTGGACGACGAGATCGCCGCCAAGCTCCTGCTGGGCGCCGGACGGCAGAAGGACCTGGAGCGCGAGCGGCTGGAGCTGCAGGCGCTCAACTCAGAGCGCTTTCGCCACCGGTTCATGGAACGCAACCGGCCGTGGATCCTGCAGCACTTGACGGAGCTCTTCACGCCGCGGACGCTCACGGCCGAGGGCCAGGACGACCGCCCCAACTCCGAGTACGTGCGCGACATCTACCACGAGCTCATGAACATGGGCGAGGGCCGGCGGCTGCAGGGTGATCGGTCCGACATCTCGTCCGACTCGGAGGACGAGCTCGAGAAGATGCGCCGCAACTGGTCGAACGTGCCCGTGGACGGCGCGTCCCGGGACCTGGCGCTCTACTGGCTCGCGCGCGCGCGGAAGAGGCGCGTGTTCGCGAAGCTGGTCGCGGGCATCATCGCCAACAACAAGCAGGCGGCGTGCTTCGCGTGCCAGAAGAGTGAGGAGAACGGCTACACGATGCACGTGGACCTGGCGAACGTGGAGCAGACCGCGCAGGACCCCACGGCGATCGACCGACTGATCTCCGGCTTCGAGGACGAGTTCGGCGAGCAAGAGATGGACGCGGACCTATGGAAGGCGTTCTTCCGCAAGCACGCGACGTACCTCACGCTCTGCAACGTCTGTGTCTCAGCGCTGCAGCAGAAGCGGCTCGCGCGCATCGTCAAGCAGCCGTTAGGGCCCCGCAAGCTGCGCGACGACGAGTTCTCGTCGGACGAAGAGGACCAGGAGGCCGTGGTATTCGAGCCGCTCGTGGTCGGCCGCGGGTCCGTCGAGGGCCGCGTGATCTCCAAGTGGTTGCTCGCGGCGCGCAAGCGACTCGGTGGGGTCTTCCCTCGCGAGCACGCGCGCAAGGAGATGGAGGCATACGCGAAGAAGATGCGCGCCAAGAAAGCGCGTCGGGGCAAGCAGGCGCACGTCGACTCGGACGAGGAGGACCCGTCCAAGCACTGGCAGCTGCAGTTGAACGAGGCGTCGCGCGCGATCGCGCTCAAGTGGATCTGGCAGGCACGAGACGCGAGGTACGCGGTGTTCTGCGCCCAGGCCGCGCAGCTGCGCAGCAAGCTGGGCGAGATGAGCGACAAGATGCTCGAGGTCGACGACTGGTTCTACGGCAAGGAGCTGCGTTTGGACGGCCTGCGGCTCGTCGAGGAAGGCAGGGAGCTCAACACCGAGCAACTGCGCGCCGACGAGGCCATGACGACCAAGGTGAACCAGACGCAGCGCGACTTTGCCGCGTTCGAGAGCGAGAAGCGCGACGCGATGGGCGTGGAGATCCGCGCGTTCCAGCAGATCCTCGAGCGCGAGAGCGGCGAGACCAAGAAGCGCGCCGAGGCCCGCGAGCTGGAGCTACTAGCGCTGCACAAGAAGAAAGAGGTCGAGTTCGCCGAGATGCAGAAGCTCGCGCGGGACGAGGGCTTGCTCACCACGGTGCTCGTGAACGAGCATCGCGCGTTTTTGCAGAAGATGGAGGAGGACCGCGCCGCGGAGATCACGAAGATTGGGGCGAGTGCCGCGGACAAGCAGAAGCAGAAGAAGGACGCGTTCGAGCGCAAACTAGCGCTGACCGAGAGCGCGATCCAGAACCGGCGCGCGCTCGCGCAGCACCGCCTGTTGAGCGTGCGTAAGGAGGCCATGAACGTGCTGCGGCCGCGCGAGAAGAGTTGGCAGGCGCGCGCCGGCGGCTGGATGGAGAAGGCGGCGCGCAAGATCGCCGTGCGCGAGCAGGAGGAGCTGGAGGCCAGGGCGAACGACAAGAAGCGCCGCAAGCGCGTCGTGCTGGCGCAGTGACCACTTCTTGTCTTCTGTGAGAAAGCTTCGCGAGTTCCCTTTGTAGTCTCCTGTTCTGAAATTCGCCTTTTCGAAGTCAGAAATCACATCGTGAGAACAGTATTCGGAGGTTTCTGAAAAATCGAGCTTCAGTGTCGATGTGTTTATACAATATAATCAAATGAGTTCCAACGACAAAGACCCGACACCCGTTCCAGCGACACACCCTCTCTCAAGCTCCATCGATAGACCAGCTGCAGCAACACGCCCGCAGTCTCCGCAAGTTCGTTTCTCCACGAACGCTCGACGTGACCCTCCGAGTCTGGTGGCGCATCCTTC
>JAASGK010000063.1:0-51179 GCA_023334195.1 Globisporangium emineosum
AAGCCTACGTGGAGAAAAAGAACGAGATGAACAGGCGTCTGAGCCCCGTGTACAACGAGTACATCTTCCGGAAGCTGAAGCTGGGCGGCTACATGCGTTGCCAGATAATGGAAGCTCGTCTCCTGAAGCGGTTCGAGAAGCTGTTCGGAAGCGGAACAGAACGATAGTCGCGATAGGAGATTGGGATCAGAGGCAGCACCGCAGGTTCAAGGAACCCGTCAAGGGCAAAGGCTTCAGGACGATGTTTCGGAAGGCGGGCTACGATGTGCACCTGGTCGGTGAGTTCCGCCCCAGCTGCAGGTGCAGCGCGTGCGGACAGGGCGAGTGTGAGACGTTTCGGGTCTGCAAGAACCCTAGACCGTACAGGAGTGGCAGCATCTTGCGTCACGGGCTGGTCAGGTGTAAGGCCTATTCCAGGCTGTAGAACCGAAATACGAACGCCGCGTCGAACACATGGAAGGTGGCGAAGAGCGCGATCGGAGGAGAGGGTCGCCCGAGTACCTTCGAAGGGCCAGAGGCTCGATCAGTGGTGCTACGTCGGTAGGGAACGAAATTCCCAGGTGTATTTCGGCGCTTCCACGCAACCACGACTTGACGTAAAGCGCGTTAAGAAAACATTACAATATGACCCGAGCTCTTGTTTGCTTCACTGCATGGAGCTGCTTTTGAATTCGTTCCAGGCATAGAAATTCCAGTCTTTGTCTTCGGTTTTCGCAACGGAGGACGCCCCAAAGAGCATTAGCTGCGCAGCCAGCCAGCCAGCAGGATCCAAATCATCAGATACTGTAGTCAGAGCATAAAGACGCAAAGCTCGTCTTGGGGATACTGAAAGCACGGCGACTTACCTCGTATTTGGCGAGCTGGAGACGGAACGCTTGGTTCGGCTGGATGCTTCGGCGCTTCCGTCGCACGAGGTTATAGGCATCCAGCAGCCGCATGCGCTTGTCGATCATCAAGTACGCTATCAAAAGTGCTGGCGAGCGAGACACTCCTACAGCAACAGTTTGGATCCATTTTCCAAGCAAAGACAGTTAGAGATGGTAGTGACCGCGGATAGCCGATACATCTCTTGTGTCACAAGTCAGACCTGAGATGCAATGGATCAGAGCTCTTCCTCTGAGGAGCTCGACGCGCTTGAGGAACTTTGCGACAGTCTGGAAGTGCGGGATCAGCTCCTCGTTCGTCGAGTCGTGCAGATTCAGCTTGATGTACACGAACTCGCCCTCAAAGCTGTTGCTCACTTGCTTGGCGCAGTTGCAAATGTGGGTGATCCCGGCGTCATAGAGTTGTTCACGATTGGATGCATCCTCGCGACTTCCCAATACGACATGGCCCAGGATCACGCTCGGTCCCTGCGGGGTCCACGGAGATCCCAACAGCGAGTTGATCAGAGCTGTGAGACGCTTCCGGATCGACTTTTCGCGATGGCGCGCTTCGCGTATCCGCCACTGCGTGTATCGAAGAGCACCATCGAACAACAGATTTACAAATTAGTACAAAACTGATTTCGAGGCAATGCAGAGAAGGTCGAGGAGAAAAATCGCGTACCTGCGCCTCCATGACCGTGTCTTCTTCATCCGGATTGCGCTTCGGGTACTGGACGAGCGAGTTGTTCTTGATGTGGTCGTCGCGCTGCAGGTCGTGTCGGCGTCCATACTTCTTCGCTGCGGCGTAGAGCTTCAGTGATTGGTCTCTGCTTGAGCCTCGCTTCATTCCGTGTCTCCTGGTGCGTGCGTCTATCTTAGCTGTCTATCGCTTTTGAAAAGCGAGGAGGAAAAACAGAGAAAGCGAGCGAGATGCCCTGAGAGCTTGCGTCAAGGGGCGGATCGTCATCCACAGATTATCAATAATAGAAGACGGCGTGAGTCTATTTTCTCCTGTCGTAAAGCGCGAACTTGGTTTCTCCGAGTTCAGTCAGTAGCCAAGTCAGCACCCAACCAAACACAGCATTCAAGGACGAAACCTTCCATATACAATGTCTTTTGCATTCCTCTTCCTAGTGACTTCTGGCGAAAGTTCAAATGACGAGGGTGGACCTCACAGTCGCAGGACTTCGACACTTCACTTCAGTCCAGACAGAAAGTCCCACGACCTTTGCAAGTGGAGTCCAAAGTTCGTGAGGCCTGAATGGAGGAATGGAGGAATGGATTCGACTCTCGAAACACAGGCGCAGACGGAGCAGCGGCCACCCAGCCATTCAAGATGTTGCAAGTGCAACCATCGCCTCCATCCCAAGCAAAACCCTGCACAAAATGTCTACGAGGCAATAGAAAAACCAGTGGAAAAACACATCACTTGCCGAAATGCTCTTAGTCACGGAAACAGCTCACTGTAATTCTTCTCTAAAGTGATGTGAACTGGACTTGAGGTTCCTCTGGAGGCTTTGACGGTTGATAATTCGAGATCCCCGTGAGCTCAACTCTGACTGGCGCCACTTGAGGTGCTTGCGACGCTGCCTTATTCAATGCAATGCGCTTGTCGTCTTTCACATTTCCGGACGCGTCCGAGTCGGCGCAGATCAAGCACCCGCAGCACAACGAGGCGAGCCCGTCCTGAAGATCGCAGACGTCACCCGTGTCTTCGCAGGCGCCGTCGCAGCACTCGAGCTCGCAGTCGCAGTCGTACAGGTCGACATCGCACGCGCAGCAGCAGCACTGGGTGTCGCAAGCGTCACCGACGTCCATTTTCAGTAGCCCCCTAGCGCTAAGAGCTCAGATAGAGGGCAATGGGAATGAAGAAGCCTTGATAACAAACAGTACAAGAGTGAAGTGAGCCTTTCGTTCCTAGAAAGGGAGGAAGAATCAGAACGCAAGACGATTGGCTCGAGTTGCTATTTTTACGATGGCCAAGCATCTGAAGCTGCAGGCTCGGGCTCCCAAGACGGAAACAAAGGCTTCCCTGCTCCCCCGTGCTTGTTGATGGATGCATCGCTGGCAGCTCACGCAAAAGTCAACAACTGGAACTACAGGGTGACGTTGTTACCGCTGGAAGGCATGGGCAGTCATAGTGCTCGTTGGTATGGAGTTGCTTCGGGGATTAGCGAATCTTGGATAAGCGACACGTGCAAATTCTCGCTTATCCGGCAATTTCCCGTATTTGTTTTCTGAAGAGAGTTTTGTTTGATATAAACATACTGAAAGCAAGATTTATGTCAGGATTCGTAAAAAACATAGCACACGATATAGACCCCTTAAATAAGTATATTTGATGTGTACCACGTACATTTTTGCGGAAATCGAAAGCAGCTTGGTCGAAAATTCACCTCTCTACAAAAATCTTTTAATTGGAATAAAACTCTTTATATACTCTACCAGTACAACCTATGATTAAAATACCTTTATATACACAGTAAACATGTCTTTACTTGAGATCCCTCATACTCAGAGGTGGATTTGGGATGTTTGATCCGACGGTCTTCAGTCCATCATCCACGAAATGAAGTGCAAGGCACGCGTCACCTCTTCAAAGGAGATGGCCGCTCGCCGTCAAGATTCGATCGCGCTATTCCGCGAATCCCCGCCCTCGACCACCTGTTCATGCGCTGTCGGTCCCTCCTTCCTTCCTAGTCGCCCTTTGCACTCTCAGTGTGAAATCTGCCTGGACAGGTCCATCCCAACAGACTCAAAGAGCTCAAGTGCTCCACGCGAGAAAAAAAGAACCCCAGTCCACGACGCGAAGCGTGCGTCACACAACCACACAAGCGACTAACGCGGAGTGAACGACTGCTTTAATTCAGTTCAATACGGAGCCACCGCCATGGCCGAGCAGCTCCCGTTGCTCGCGCGCGACCAGCCGCCGCCGCTGTCTCAACCGCAGATCCAGGCGGTTCCGTTGCCCTCAACGGCGTCCTGGGTGCGCCGCCGGAAGCAGCAGCGCATCGGCCGCGCGACGATCGGCTTTGGGGTGGCGCTCTTCGCGACGGTTGCGCTCATGGCCGCGGTGTCCTGGTCGTCGACCAAGAGCGCGTCGTCCATCGAGCTCGAGACGATCATGGAGGACTACCGCGCGCAGCAGTTCTCGGGTGTCGTGCGGCTCACGCACAACGGCGAGCGCAAGTTCAGCGACTGGATGGGGCTCGCGAACGAGGAGTTCGACGTGCCCATGCAGAAGCACAGCGTGTTCCCCATCGGCAGCAACTCGAAGCTCTTCACGTCCATCGCGATGCACCAGCTGCAGGAACAGCGAAAAGTGAACCTCTCAAGCCCAGTCAACGAGTACCTGGACCAAGCGGACTTTGCCAAGTTTGGGTTTGCGAATCAGAGCCACTGGTGTCCTCATCTTGCTGGACAAGACGCGTCGTCTTCTCCATGTGAGAACGTCACGTTTGTGCAGCTGCTGAGCATGGGCTCCGGCATGGGTGGCGACAGCGTGCTCTGCGATAATGCTGACGCAACCTACTGCCAGAGAACCTTTTCTGAATCAACAGCTAGTGACCTCGCACACTACAAAGGCTCGATTGCAAAGCACGTCGGTGCGTTCATCAATGCGCCGCTGGCGTTCCTTCCCGGAACAAACTATTCATACTCGAACGCCAACTACGTGCTGCTCTCGTACCTGATCGAGAAGCTCAGCGGCCAGAAGCTCGAGACGTACCTGAGCGAGTGCATCTTCCAGCAAATGGGGCTCAAGAAGACGTACTACGACCCGTTCTCCGGCGGACGCTTCGTGCTCAAAGGGTTTGTGAACCAGTACGCGAATTTCTACACAAAGCCAAGCGAAGCCATCGAAGCAGGAGCTACTGATGCTGAGGATGCGACTAATGAGGATACTCAACAACAACCATCGCGCGAGTACCTGGCGACGGGCACATGCGGGCTCGCGGCCAACAGCGGTGCGCTCAGTGGTGCCGGCGGCATCCACTCGACGGTCAAGGACATGCACCGCGTGTACAAGGACCTGTTTCTGCACCGCGGCACGCAGTCGAAAGTGCTCAGCGAGGCGTCGATCCGCGCGATCCTGCTCACGAGGAACCCCATGCGCAACTCGTACGCGCAGGGCATCAACGTCGCGTTTGATAGTGACGAAAGTGAGGAAGCATGGCCGTCCAAGATCTCGTACTGCGGGCGGCTCAAGTGCGCGGTGACGTGCATGGCGATGCAGATTGTGGGCGACGACTCGTTCATCTCGAGCGCGTTCACGAACCACGTCGAGTACATCTTCCCGACCAGCGACGCGTTCGCGCAGTGGCAGCCGAGCGACGACTCGGTCGCGCCAGAGACTGTGAGCAACAACAACAACAACACTACGAGCTTTGAAGTGGGCGATTACCAGGTGGCCGAGCTCTCGTGGGCGCTCTTGGACGTGTTTCTTCGGTACATGAAAGCCACCGAGGAGAAATAGGAGAGTCGCCAGACTGTGGAGTTGAATCTGTGACTGGCTGGCTGGTTGGGGTTCGTTTAAATTGTTTATAATTCGATGTTGATGTTTCTATACAAATGTTTACTTTGAGAAATGGAGCGCATGGGCAAAATTTGTTGGATTCTATTCGACGGCGACTCGAAACGCGTACAACTGGTTGGAACGAGAACCAATGAGGCACAAGTCGGCGATCACCACTGGCGACGAGAAGAGCTCTCCGAGTGCTACTAGCTGGTGGTACTTTTCAGTGTCTTCACTTGGACCATCACTATCGGTCTCGGGCTCCTTTATCGTGAGCGAACTCAGTTGCGTCACAATCGCACCCGAGGACTCGTCGCACACGAAGAGCGTTCCGTCAGTCGTCGCCACGCAGCACATCATGCGCATTTTAGGCTCTCCTCCAGGCTCGTCACTATCTGCTGATGCTGATGTTGACGCACTGGCAACTTGAAAGACTACCGGGGAACTGAAGACCGGCCCCCCCAGGGTTGTCTCCCACAGCAAGTGTCCATTTTCACACGACACTTTCCTCAACACGCCATCATGCGAGCCAAAGACCATACAGGACTTCTTCGTGGTGCTTTGATTCCGGATATCGCGGTAAATGCACGGTGAGCTGAAAATCGGCTTGCAGGTCTCCACCAGCCACCGAATTCCACCATCAACAGTGTTCAGAGCGTACATGTTGCCGTCCGCACAGCCCACAAACAGCAAATTCAGCTCTGGAGTAATGCTCAGACTCGAGAACACAGGAGCAGGAAGCTGACGAGTCCAACAGACTCTGGGGGTTGTAATACGGTTGTTGTCGCCACCATCACTGAGAGCTATGCAGCAGACACTTCCTTTCGTGGTTGCAAAGAACAGTCGACTGGTAGCTGACGCAAAGACTGGAGTAGAGAACACGCTACCACCATCTGCAGTGCCGAGCTTCCACTGCTTCTCGCCGGTGACCGAGTCAATGCCGTACACGAAATGGTCGTACGCGCCACACACAACCAGCTGAAACGCGTCGATCACTAGGACAGCCGCCTTGATCGCGTCGTTCGCTCGAAAGAGCCACTTGACATCGCCATTCAGAGCGTCCATCGCGTAGAGCGCTCCGCTGTAGGTCCCCACGTACACAGTCCGGTTGCGCTCGCTCATGGACGCCGAGGCTTCGATGCGGTCGTCCAGTTTCCGTTTCCAGATGATTTCCCCGTGGTTCTTGACGTCCAGACACGCAAGTTCAGCCGAGTGAGAGCCAATCACGACCCACGTAGACTCACTATGGCGAATGACCAGCGGCGAGGCATCGATGCATTTGCCCAAGTCGAATTTCCACTCCACCTCCAACTTGAATGTCTTGAAAGCAGACGAGCAGGGGGTGAGCTGGGGGATGAAGGTGCTTCCATGTGAAGTGCGATTGAGGCGTGACAGTGCCCACATGTTCGTTTTGCTCCTCAAAGTATCGGCTTCTGCGTGCTTTCGATAAGTAGAATGCCGCGGTCGCTTCGTGGGCCGCGTGATCGTGTGCTGATCCTCAACAGCTGCATCGACATACCGATTTTGCTCTAAGGCCACGGATCCGCTGTCAGTAGAATCACTGGGCTGTGCAAGGTGCTGTTCGAGCGACTTGACGATTTCTTCGAATGAGCTGGCGAGCTAAGTACTCCAATCACAGCAATATAAGCAAGATTTGGTCAGTGAAGCAAAGCCTAAGCATGGTATTAACATGATATACCGAAATGCATCATGCACAGAGAGAGACTCACCCATTCCTGAGGCTGGATCACGCATCCAAGTTCCTGCTGCGCTTCCCAGCTTAAAAGTGCCGCGTGCAAGGAATTGCCACCAATTTCCTGAAAAGTGCGACTCCACATCGAGACATTGCTGAAATCAGCGAAGCTCGCAATGCCCAGGACTTTCGAGACTTGTGCTTTGAGAAAGCGCCTCGCTCTAGAGATCGACGGACCCAGCCTTTCACCTTGAGATGCAATATTAACTCGCCGCTCGCCCACCTCCCGAGCTGTTTGGACTTCACTCTCGTACAGCGCTCGAAGCGCAGATCTGTCCAATTTCCCACTTGAAAGTCGGTTTACAGAGTCCGCGGGCACCAACACTGCGTCACGTGGGACGTAGGCATCTCCAAACTCGTCCTTGATCCACTTGAACAACGACGCCTTCTGGGGACACTGCACGGACATTGGAGGTAGTGATGTGGTTGACGCCTGGGACTTTGAAGGATCCCGAGGCTCATTTTGACTCGCTTGAGTGAGAAGAAACGCCACCAGCGACTGGCTGCTCAGGCCATACGAGCTTGGGTCTGTGGTAGCCAGCACAACTACGTGGAGAATGCTGGCTCGCTGAGGACTTTCCATGATCTTAGACAGCGCACTTTCAACGATTCGCTCCACTGCTTCCAGTTGAATGCGCTGCCCGCGGATCTTCACGAGCGAGTCGTCTCGCCCGCAGAAGAAAATGAAATCACCCAGCACTTTGCAGATATCGCCTGTGCGGAACCAGGTGGCTGACTTCTCTTCGTCTTCAAAAGAGACCCATTTCTTCACTGCCTCATTGCCATCGTCAACAACCGGTGTGTCTTCACGGGTGTACCCGAGTGCCAAGGCGTGCCCAGCGGCGTACAGCTCGCCTCCCAATACCTGCTCACGACTAGAAGACTCAGCGAACTTGGACAAAGTACCTGGTTGAAGCTGAGCATACTCCTCTGATGACCCATTCACAGGGTTGCACAGTCGGAGCCTCGTGTTCCCAATCCGGTTTTGAATTCTGCCAATCGGAACTCCATGTTCTGTCCACAGAGCCAAGTCTTTCTCGGAGAGCGGCGCTTGGATCTCCAACCACGTGATGTCCCCACTCACTTCCGTACTTCCTGATACAGTGGTGAATGGACACAGACATGTGAGTGAATGAATGACAAACGGTGGTTAGATAGTTGTAGATAATGACCAAACCTCACCATACAAGTTGAGCAGCTTTATGTGGGGAAGAAGCTGAGTAACTTGGACAACAAGACTCAGCGGGAGCACTTCGCCGCTGACCAGAATGTACTGCACACTTGCAAGCGCTTTCTGCAACATTGTCATAGTAGACGAGTGCTTGAGCAGCAAAACTTCGAGGACGCTTGGCACCACAGTGAACCGCGACACTTGAGATCGCTCAACAACCTGTAGGAAGAGCTCGGTTTGGTCGAGAATCGCGTGAGCTGCTGGGAATGCATCAGATCTGCTGTTCTGATGTACTTCTGGCTGTGACCTCTGCTGCACAAGATGGACGAGCGGCACTTGCTTCAATACAGCGCCGAGGATCTCCCAGACCGAGTCCACGAACGTGAGCTTCGTCACCCGTACCACTCGCTCTTCTTTGCTCCTTGTCTCTGAAGAACGTCCATCAAATGGGAACTGCTCCCACATCCACTGCAGGCGGTTCAAAGCACCACTGCGCGAACCAATCACCCCCTTTGGCTCCCCAGTTGACCCAGAAGTGTACAGGATGTACAGCGGATCAGCTGTGCTATCGTCGGCCAAGATCCATGGCTGAGGCTCTGGTGCTGATGTAGCTAATGAGAACACGCTTAACGACCCGAACGCACCATCCGACTCAACTACACGAGGCAAGTCGTAGAGGAGGTCACTAGCATTCTTTGTGAGGAAATGCGCGATAGCTGACTCGGGGAACGTCACGAGCGTGTTCACATGCGCGTCTTGGAGCAGAAACACCTGCTGCGAAAGTGGCAGCGTCACGTCGATCGGCACGTACACCCAGCGCTTCTCGCGCGCCACAGTGAGCACCAGCGCAGATCCCTCTATAGAGCAAAGCGGTAGTGCGATACCCACTACGAGAAATGGCGATGACGATGGCGACAAAGCGGGCGACGCTGACGAAGACAAAGGTTCTTCCGAAGGTATTGGTTGCACGGCATCACGAACGGCGTTGATCCACTGGAAGAGCGCTGCAAATGTGACGGCCACCATGCTGTCCTCGTGGCTGAGCACCGAGCTGGCACTGCTCCGGGCGCGATGCTCAGTCACACGCCACAGCGCAATGCGCTTGCTGGTCTGCTGCTGCTCCACGCGCTGCACAAGGAGCTCCATCTTCTGTCTTGTTTGCTTTGGCTCAAAGCTCCTTTTTCAGCAAACTATGCGAACCTAAGGGTGAAAATGCGAACTTTGCGGTGAGTTCTTGGCACCATCACTCTATGATTTTTTATTTTATGAATGGCCGGTGATGGTCTTTGGACTGAACGACGAGGGGTCGCCTTGAACTCGCTGGTGCTCTCTCTGCACAAGAAGGTGCGAGCAATGAGCAATGAGTAATGAGTAGCACTGCGTCTGAGCCCCAAGCCGTTGTTGCTTCGCCACCACCAGCTTCGTCAGAGCCGAATAGTGGTAGGAATCCGCTGGACATCCCGTCTGCTGCGTCGAGCACGCCCGTTGAGCCGATCGAGGACAGCGGAGCGCTCGACGACGTCCGCGTGGACGCTGTGCTCAAGATTCAGCGGCTCTTTCGGTGTCGCAACGCGCGAAAGCACTTGCACGAGCTGCTCGCGACTGTGTTTGAGAAGTTCTACGACGACGACTCGGGATTGTGCTACTACTACAACAAGAAGACGGGCGAGACGACCTGGGAGAAGCCCAAAGTGCTCAAGCCGAGCGAGGACATCGCGCTCTCGTCGATCTACGCGCAGGGCAACAATACTGTGAGCACAGATCCCACTGACAAAGCAAAGCTCGGTGTAGAGTCTCCACTTGAAAACGATGGCACGAAGTTGCTCAACGTGGGGGAGGACGAAGAGCTCCAGCCAGAGATCTCAGAGAGCCAAGGTGGCGACGGCGACGAAGGTGATGATCAAAATGGTGAAGACGAAGAACAAGGTGATGGAGATGACGGTGAAGAGGGCGAAGGTGAAGCAGAACTACAAGACGATGGGTTCACTCCGCAGGAGCGCGAGCTGGTGCAGCAACAGTTCGATCACTACGATACTGACCACAGCGGCTCCATCAGCGCGAAAGAGCTGCTCCAGCTGCTCTCGTCGCTGGGTGAGCAGCTCACACTGCAAAACGTGCAGGACATGATCCAAGAAGTGGACAAGAACTCGAATGGCGAAGTGGAGTTTGAAGAGTTCCTCATGATCCTGAAGAAGCAAAAGTCAAAGAACCAGTACACCGCATCGCTGGAGCTCGCGATCCTCTTTGGACCGAAAGAACTCGAGAACCTCAAGCGGCAGTTTATCCAGCTGGATCTCGATGGAAGCGGCTTCATCGACGAGCACGAGATCCAGGCGCTGATCAAGAAGCTCGGCAAGAAAGTCGCCGACTACGACCTCAAGGCGATGCTGCTCGAAGTGGACGAAGACGGCAGCGGCACGATCGGCTTCAACGAGTTCCTCAAGATCATCGCGACCATGATGAAGGACAAGGATGGACTCAAGCGCTCGGGCTTTGCGGCGCTACTGGACCTGGGTATCGCCCAGGGCTTACTCAACGAGCTGGGCGACGTCATGAAGCTCTCGCAGGTGAAGCTCTACGAGTGGTGGAACGCCGACATGATCACCGAGCAGAAGCGACTCGAGGCGAAGCGCGAACGGCGCCGCAAGCAGGAGGAAGAGCGGCGGCGGCAGCTCGAGAAGGACCAGCAGGTGTACCGCGAGCGCCAGGCGCAACTGGACGCGATCGAGGCAGCTCGACGCGCCAAAGTCGACGGTTTGGTGCACGAAGTGTTGTTCCCAGGCGACGGACTCAACTTCCCAAACGTCGGCCAGTACGCGCGCGTGCACTACGTGGGCATGTTTGAGAAGGACAACGAAGTGTTCGAGTCGACGCGCAAGCGCGGCGGCGCACTCGAGTTCTGCGTGGGCGTGGGCCACATCATCAAAGGCTTCGACCTCGTGCTCCAGAAGATGAGCATCGGCGAGACTGCGAAAGTGACGATGGCGCCGATGCTCGCGTACGGGATCAAAGGACGACCGCCGAAGATCCCGCCCAACACGACGCTGGTATTCAAGATCGAGCTCATCAGCATCAAGGAGAAGCTCAACCTGGCGCGAGACTTTGACGATGGTGACGATGATTAGCCACTGCTGCGAATGACGACTCTTGCTCGGCCCACAGAAGAGTATCAGCTTCAGCTTGGTTGTTATTGACTTATTACTACTTTGTGGTGTTCATAACATCAAACGTTGATATGCATCAGACGATAGCTTCTGTTAAAACCGTACAGTAACGAAGGCTGTGACCTACGATCAACGATATACGAGGAAAAGTCATCACCCTTTTTATTTTAGCTAGAGAAGGAACTCTTTATTATAGGGGAGGTAGTAAACGCCCGAGCCAAAGTTTGTTGTTGGTTCCATCGACCTCTCAAATTAGCTTGATAATAGAGAGGGAACAGACATTTCACGATGCACTTGCGTGCATCGCTTGGCCACTTCCTAAAATTTGGGCAACCAGGTTTGGGTGCAGCAAGCAGCATTGGGGAGTTGAGTTCGATGGACCAGAAGAAACTAATGCAAGACCATTTGATTCCGAGCACCTGGGCCGAACAACAGCAGCAGCAACAGCAGGCGCACTATTACGACCGAGACGCTCAGCACAAAACCCAACAATGCGTGGAAGAGCACGACGGAACGGACGACGGTCGCATGTGGATCCGAGGCTTGCAATTGAAGAAGTTGAAAGTTGACTCACAAAGTCAGCTCGTTTATCCGGAGGTTTATTTAGCCAAACTCTATGGCAAACGACAAGCAAAAAATCCACCGATACATCGTACCGCTTTTTATCACTTAAGTTAATATCATTTTGAACAGAAGTTTGCAATTCCACGCAACCGATACTTTATCGAAGTGGATGTCGATCGCACCCTTTTGCAGTTGCTCATTTGCCCAATTGCCAACAAGCGCACCAGGAGACCAGCAAGTATGAGCGACGACTGCGTGGGCGCATGCTGCACGGGATGCATACAGGGCATCTGCATCGCGTGCTGCGCGACCGTGGGTAGCCTCTGCTGCGACATCGTGTGCCGCCCCGTGTGCGGCCGCTGCTGCAACAGCTGCTTCGACTGGTGCGAGGACTGCTGCGGGTGCGACAGCAGGCGAAAGCAGCGCAGCTACAGCTACGAGTCCGCGGCGCGCTACTCGGACGGAGATGGCGGCGCTGGCAACTACAACAACATGGGTGACCAGCCGATCGCGGTCGTACCTGTGAAAGTGCAGCCGCCGCATGCCATGTCGCTCTCGCCGTCATCAGAAGCTTATAGTGCACGAGATGCGCCGCCAGTACCAGGATACCAAGCACCGCCCCAAGCAACCGTTGTTACCAGCAGCAGCAACCATTATTTGTCTGACGCACCAAGCAACCAGGAGATGCATCGATAGGCGGGACACCAGTTTGTAGCCTAAATTGAGTAACTAGCGAGCCGTTCTGCGTTTTTGTAGCTATTGGATCAACCAACCCCATGCATCCCAGGTTCAGATTTGCTGCTGGAGCTTTGGCGCAGGCTCCATTCAACATCAGTTCCGAGGCTCAATAGCGCTTCCGTTTTCTTTTTTAAAATGTGCAATGCATTTGTGATCGCCTCACGCGGTTTCAACCTGTTCCAACCCCGTTCCAACAATTTCTCTAATTACATGTCCGTTCCAACTTTTGGGTGAGGTTTTACACATACCAAAAGATGTTCCAGCTTCTGGTTTGACTTGGAGACTGAAACCGCCCAAGTTGGAATCTTGATGATATTCTACCATATTCAGTCAAAACTCCCGTAATACCTACACACAATCGCATGTGACCCACCGCACCGCTTTGTGCTTTGTGTGGGTCTATTTCTGGTTCATATTTGTGGAGCAAGAAGTGATGACGCTCTTCGGTCCTCTCACGCGGACGCTGCCTCCCACTCTACAGACAGAGCTTCAGTGACCGAACGAACCGCATCGCTTCATCTTCATCTCCCATGGTGGTGGTGGAGACAGCGGCACGGGCGCGCGACAAGAATATAGAGCTGAATCAACCTCCAGATAACGCATCATCACCTTCGTCGATGATCCCGTCGAACACTGCATTCACAGGTATCGGAC
The DNA here is from genome assembly GCA_023334195.1 of Globisporangium emineosum. Classification (NCBI taxonomy): domain Eukaryota; phylum Oomycota; class Peronosporomycetes; order Pythiales; family Pythiaceae; genus Globisporangium; species Globisporangium emineosum. The sequence goes on from JAASGK010000063.1 coordinate 13,424, forward strand.
GACTCTACCTCGTGTTCTTCGGCGTCACTGTCGTCGGCTGCCTTCTCTGGACGCTTTGGCTCATCGTTCTCACGGTGGATCCAAAGGGCACGGTTAACCGGATCATGAGCACGGAATCATTTGACGAAGGCTCGTTCTGGCTTTTGATTGAGCCTGCGCCATCGCTCATCATGTTCGGCGTTGCGGGACTTGTGCTCGTGGCTGGCGGGTATGTCTTCATCCTCTTCAAAATGACGCGAGCAAGGAAGCAGCAAATCCCCGTTCGTGTGATGCCTACTACATCTTCCAGGATTGAGTCGATGGCTCACCGTGTGAGCTCCATCAAAGCAGCTCTGCAGGATTCGGTAGTTCATGCTGCAGACGACCCAGCGCGAAGCTTCGTGGTGAAGAATGTCGCCAAGCTGACGACAGCGATGTTAGCTCAAAGGGGCAACTCTGTTCACAAGAAAGCTGTGAGAGCAACACCACAATGTTTTAACCAAGCGTAATTGTCGATGGTTGGAGACTAACCTGATTTTGTTCGCATATCCACCACGTCTCTGCGAACATTGTAGAACGTTGCAATGAAGCTCATCGATCTCGTGGTGCAGGTGGTGATGCTCTACCTGATCTTGGAAACAGGTTACCCGATCGAACTTGTCGTGGTTTTTGCAGCTCTTATTGCACTAAATTCGATTGCGAGCGCCGTGATGATCCTGCATCGACCACAGGGTCAACGCGAAGTTGCTGAGACGATCGTTGAGACCTTGTACGTACACTCAAGAGCGCTTGATCTCATGTTGACACTCATTTTCTAGAACATTCATCCTTCTTGTGTATATGTACTTGCTAGCTTTGACTTGTTGATCGCTGTCGGGTTCCCCATCTTTGTGGTCTCGTATTGTCTGTCCACATTCACCTTTGATCGAGCCAAGTTTGCAATCAACTTGGAAGTATTCCCAGACGGACGACCCGAGCGACTCGCGCGTGTGATAGCAGATCCGGTGCAGATGGACGTGATCGACAAGAGTCTTAACTCGCTGCGCATCCGAACCGTGCTTGATTTCTTCACGCGCGTCGGGACGAACCTCGCGCTCTGCCATCGATTCAACTACTTGCTGCGACTAGTTCAGCAACGACAAGCCCCGCAGAAAACCAAGTCTTCGAGCTTGTACCCAACTCGTCATCCAATTGGGCTTCTGTTCGTCTTGATCCCAGTGTTCATTTGCGTGTTCGTGTACACAAGCAACACGACAGCAGCATTGGCGTGCTTGAGTCACCCGGAATGCGTCGTATTTGCACGACGATGGACGTGGATCCAAGATGGCGACCCCACGCAGTGCCCCTGTCTAACACTGATCGCAGGGGATGATGCGCCGAAGACATTTGGAGAGTGGATCAATCCACGAAACATGACCAAGAAGGTTGGTCAGCTGGCTGCAACTGGAGACCTCCAGACGATTCAGCTGATCAACCGCCAATTGCAAGTGTTTCCTGAAGAGCTACGCCGCTGCACAAACCTGAAGCACTTGTACGTCTGTGAGCTCCTCCACAGCCTTCTTACAGTAATCTCTTCTCGCTCGCTCACGACTTATTCGTTCTGGACTTTTGGTGCAGATCTCTGTTTTACACCAACACAGAAACATTCCCAACATGGTTCAAGGAGTTCACGAAGCTCGAATACTTGTAAGAAATATGAATGCATCACGAATCACCAGATGGAAGAAATCTCATCTTTTTGAATCTGATGCTCAAACTGTCAGGGTCGTCGAAGGGAAATTCCGAGTCTCCGGTTTGCTCTCGCTTCCATATGACATGTTCGAGAACATGAACTCGCTGGTATCCATTCTTCTCGGCGTGCACCCGCTTTTACCGCGCTTACCCTCGTTTCGTGGTCTCAAGAATCTGCAGTCGCTGACACTTGGCATGCTGTTTTCAGTCGAAGAGCTTCCCGATTTCAAGGACCTTCAGAACCTTCAGTTCTTGGCGTTCCCACTGATGGTCTCGATCAAGAGCATGCCGGACCTGGCACCGCTCACCAAACTCGAGTCTTTTGTTGCGTCCACTCGAGCCTACATGTGCTGCAACGGCTTCCGCGACAACGTGTGCGATTTAACCAACCCGTTCTGCCAACCGTTTCCGCTGTCGCAAGGGTTTGCACCAGCATCATGCCTCCCGATGAATCGCACAGACAATATTGCGACCGAGGCGACGCGGAACATCTTTGCGCGATTCTCGAATTCAGTCTGCAAGGTGCACCCCGACATCCCTGGCATAATTGACGACCCGTTGACACCAGAGTTCGTGAGTGAGTGTAACGGGACGCTTTACCGACAATGTGAAATGCCTGGAAACCGAACGGGCATGTGCTACAATACTCGCAGGATGCCAATAGCGTGCAACTCCAACATCCTGTATATCGCGATGAGAAAAATGCAAATTCGCGACGGTGTTGGCGATCCGTGCGATCCGACGATCGAAGCTTGGCTGGGGTGCCAGCGCTAGTGCAGTGGTGATAAGCGACAGAGGATCACCGCACCTCTACGCGTTTGCCAGAACTTCTCTCTACTCGATTGCTGCATTTGACTTTCACTTCTTGCATTAAAACCTGTACTTGAAAAAATCACACTTTCATTTTTGCATCGTTAGCACTTCTTGTTTGCTTCACCTGCTGAGTTGTAAATTGATCACATCGCCAGCTCGTTCAGCCCCCTTGCATCGAGAACCGTTGAAAGTTCCTGCAATTCCAATTCATCAAGACATAACATAAGATATCGTCAGTCATTCACGTTGAAAACTTTGCAGATGACGCATTTTACATACCTCTAGCGTTGGCCATCTTCCCACTTCGAGCTTCGAAAACACGAGGTCCCCTACAACAAAAACAATAATGACGGATAAAAAACAGTGACTTAGAAAAAGAAGCGTTGTGTACGAAGGCAACAAAGTCGTGCGTGAGATTACCATTGAAAGTGACTTCAAATGCTCCCGTGGAGACGAGACCCTGGGAGACCGACCCGACGAGCAGGATCACCGCAAAGCAGCCGATGCGGTTGTCCAGCGCCTTCTGGAGCAGTGCCGTATCCCATCCAAGCTTACGGAAGATCTACAACAAAAGGCACGCGGTGAGTCGAACTAAGAGAGAAAGGTACGACGAGAATAAACTTCAGTAGACAGATTGGGACGTACGTAATCACCAAAGATCATCAAGACCATGCAGATCAGCTGGAGATATCCCAAGGCCTTGGCAGCCAGCTACAAGTCCATGAAACAACGCACGTAGAGTTAGTTATGGACTGGGATCAATGATACCATTGCGTGAACGAGTTATGGCATTCTTTGTCCTTGCCATTCGCATACCTTTTTTATAGGTTCGACCTCGTAGTTCTCGCCGTACACGCGGTCCGTGAGGTGGGGGTAGCGCTCTTCCAGGTACGTCTTCACTTCGAGAAAGTTCTGCTGGAAGCCGCACGTCGTGCAGTAAAAGACGCGGACCTCGTCGTCCGCGATGTTGCGTGGCGGCAACTGCGGTTCTTGCTGCTTCAGCTCCTGCTCTTGAGGAGGGACTTTCGCTGCCGCGACGCCCAAGGTGCTCGAACGTACGGTGCCCGGCACCGCGATCATGTAGATAGCGAGCGTGATGAACAGCCGCAGCCACTTGTAACGAGACATTCGGCGCACGATCTCTAGCCCCATGCTTGCTTGCTTCTGTTGCTGCTTGTCGATTGCGGGAGCGCAGATTGCGGAATTGCGAGCCGCAAGGGCGACCTGAGTTTATGTGTACCACATAATTCGGGCTTCTCATTTCTTAGAGTGGCATACGCTATTTTGTGTGCGTGTTGCTTGAATGCTTTTGCTTTGAATGTGAAGATTTGCGCAATTCCCAGATCGCAAGAAGGAAGGACAGACAAGACAAGAATGGGCGGCGAGTGCGATTGCGGTAGCGAGGGCGTGTCGACCACGCGACGCGAGAGCGCGTACGACATGATGCGCGTGGAGCATGCCGTGGAGGTGGTGCTGGCGAACGCTTTGCCACTGGAAGTGGTGGCGCTTCCAACGTACAAAGCCGTCGGATACGTGCTCGCTGAGCCGGTGCTGAGCACTGTAAGTGGTGGATGGATCTATGACACTCTCTCTCATCATCCAGACAGTGATAACCATGCTCTTCTACAATGTCTGACAGTGGCTACTGGTTATTGGGTTGCGGTTGTATTTGGTGTGTCTGTGTGTGAATAGGAACCACTGCCGCCGTTCCGCGCGTCGATCATGGATGGGTACGCAGTGGTGGCGGCTGACGGCGAGGGACAGGTACATCGACCATACTGACATTTCCCATCAAGTTCGCGCAATGAATATTGTCACGCTGATCACTGACTGATCTGTATGAATTGACTATGAACGTCTATCAACGCATGTATTAGTTCCCAGTGGTTAACCGGATCGCAGCGGGGGACGTCCCTGAGAAGGCGATCGTTGCGGGTCAAGTAGCGTACATCACCACGGGATCTCCAGTCCCAAATGGCGCTGATGCTGTCGTGAAGATCGAGGACACTGAGGGCGTTTACAGTGATGAAGCTGGAGAAGGAGGTGGTACTACCAGAAAGGAGATCGCGGTCAAGATCCTGAAGGGGGTGAACGTGGGACAGAACATCCGCGATATTGGCTCGGACATCATGCCAGGCGAGCTGCTCGTTGGTGCGCACCAGCTTGTCACTTCTGCGGAAATCGGGCTTTTGGCAACGGTACGTCTTGGATGCACACGAGTATCGGATGTTGCAAGTATCTCCACGAGTCTAATTGGTTTCTTTTTCATTTACCACAAAATGTAGACTGGCGTGACTGAGGTCAAGGTTCACCGTCGCCCTGTGGTTGGCGTGCTGTCCACTGGAAGTGAACTGGTGGAAGCTTTCTCAGTGACCACCCCGGGAAAGATCCGTGATAGCAACCGGCCGATGCTTCTGTCGCTCGTCTTCGAGTGGAATGTTGAGACCGTGGATCTCGGCGTTTGCAGTGACGACAAAGACGCGTTGGAGAAAACTATTCGAGATGCGCTCGAGAAGGTCGACGTGCTGATCACGAGTGGAGGCGTGAGCATGGTGTGATACTTGCAACTCTGTTTCCTGAACTGATGCCGTCGTACAGCTTACTAACTTTAATATGTGCATGCTATTGCAGGGTGATCACGATTTAATCAAACCCCTCCTTGAGCGGATCGGAAAGGTTCACTTTGGCCGCCTCTTTATGAAACCTGGAAAGCCCACGACCTTTGCAACACTCGATGTCAATGGGAAGAAGAAGCTGGTATTTGCGCTGCCTGGCAACCCCGTGAGCTCCTTCACAACGTGCTACCTGCTCGTGCAGCCTGCACTGAAGCGACTGCGTGGCCTGCCGCTTGAGAAGTGCCATCACACCAAGATCCACGCTTCACTGTCTCACTCCATCAAGTTGGATCTCGAACGCCCCGAGTTCCACCGCGCTACGATTGCCTGGGACACGAAACAGCTCAAGTTTATCGCGACAAGCACTGGTCGCCAGATCAGCTCGAGACTTTTGAGGTACGACATTTATGATATTGACCGTGATGCAAGGCGAAGTCTTATTGATGTTGCTTTCTGATCCTCTTTGTAGCTGTCGCAATGCAAACGCGCTACTAAGTTTGCCCACTGGAACGGAAATCCGCGTTGGCGACGGAGTCCAAGCTTACGTTCTGGACAGTTCGTTTGGGAACTTTGTGGCTCAAGCAGAGGCTTCAGGCTCTCCCCACCACCACCAGTATGCCCATCACGACCATCATTCTCCAGCTCATTCTTCTGGTGAAGCGAAGCCAGCAGCTCCTCTCAAGCAATTCCGAGCTGCTGTGCTTACGGTAAGGCTTTTGTTTTGTTTGATGCAAACCATTGATAGCATTTCTTACTCTCATTCATTCTCCGTCTGGAATGAAAAGATCAGCGACCGGGTTTCAAAGGGAGAGTCGAAGGATCTGAGTGGTCCAGCGATGGTTGACGTGCTGTACGGCTTGAAAACGGCAAAGATGGATGTCGTAGCAAATGCGGTCGTCCCAGATGAAATCAACCAGATCCAGAAGATCGTTATGGAATGGGCGGACACCGACGCCGTCGACCTGATCTTGACTTCAGGAGGCACCGGCTTCAGTCCTCGTGACGTAACACCCGAGGCAATCAAGGTATACAGCACATATGTTGCACTTCTAACTCACTCACCATTGCTTATGAACTGAACCCACTTGCATCATTTGCTGTTTAGGCCATCTTGGACAAGGAGATCCCAGGTTTTGTGATCGCAATGCTCGAAGATTCGCGCAAGATCACCGCGAAGGCGATTCTGTCTCGTCCAGTTGCTGGTATCCGCGCGAAGACGCTGATCATCACGCTGCCGGGCAAGCCGAAGGCTGTGTGGGAGAACTTTGCTGCGATTGAGGAAGTGCTGCCGCATGCGCTCCATCTTGTGCGCGACGTGCCGCACGAGCACCACCGTGCGAACCCTTCGTCGCTCTACACGTAATGGACGTCACTCTTGTGAGACACGATAGATCCTCCAATCTATTTGTCCAATTTCAATGCAACAACACCTGTCTATTTGTGCAATTATTTGCAAGTGAAACAGCCCGCTGGGAGTGCGCAGCATCCTTCCATTGGCTGAATTATTACTATATTGCCTCATGATTGGATGAAATCGAAGATTCCTCCGTTTCAAGCACGGTAAACACGTCTATATTCGCAGCAAACTGGAAACAGATGCGTCTAAAATCGAAATTTGCAAGAATGGGTTGATTGGACTGTGGTGGGTGGCAAAACCACTGATCGCGAGCAGGGGGAGGAGAGCCAAGAGAACTGGCATTTACGGCGGGATCTCATCGCAGCAGCAGCAGCAGGAAGCAGAGCAAGCGCAGCAGACAAGAACGATGGCGAGCAACCCAGCGGACGACCAGGTCGAGCTCTTCAAGGTGAAGAAGCTTATCAAGTCTCTCCAGCTTGCTAGAGGGTACGTTTATTGTGTGCTGATATGAATTATGATTCATGGGCGTCTTGCATTTGCTTTGCAAATGCGGAAGGCATGGACATGACTGGAACTGACCTTTGCTTTCCCCCTCCTTGTGTGTGCGTGTGTGTGCGACTTTGTAGCAATGGTACGAGCATGATCTCGCTGATCATCCCACCAAAGGACCAGATCTCGCGTGTGTCCAAGATGCTTGCTGATGAAATGGGTACGGCGTCCAACATCAAGTCGCGTGTGAACCGCCTGTCGGTGCTCGGTGCGATTACCTCGACGCAACAGCGTCTCAAGTTGTACAACAAGTGCCCGCCGAACGGTTTAATCATCTACTGTGGTACGATCATCACCGACGAAGGCAAGGAGAAGCGTGTCAACATCGATTTCGAGCCGTTCAAGCCGATCAACACGTCGCTGTACATGTGTGACAACAAGTTCCACACGGAGGCGTTGGGCGAGTTGTTGCAGGACAACGACCGCTTCGGGTTCATCGTCATGGACGGTAACGGAGCGCTTTACGGCGCGGTTGCCGGTAGCTCGCGTGAGATCTTGCACAAGTTCTCGGTGGATCTGCCGAAGAAGCACGGTCGTGGTGGTCAGTCTGCGCTGCGTTTCGCGCGTATTCGTCTCGAGAAGCGTCACAACTTTGTGCGCAAGGTCGCGGAAATGGCGACCCAGATGTTCATCACGAACGACCGCCCGAACATCTCGAACTTGGTGCTTGCCGGTTCAGCCGATTTCAAGAACGAGCTGAACGGCAGTGACCTGTTCGACAAGCGTCTTCTCGACGTTGTCGTGAAGATCGTCGATGTGTCGTACGGTGGCGAGAATGGCTTCAACCAGGCGATTGAGCTTGCCGCGGAGACGCTTGCGAACGTGAAGTTTGTGCAGGAGAAGAAGCTCATTGTCAAGTACATGGAGGAGATCGCGCTCGACACGGGCAAGTACTGCTTCAGTGTGGGCGACACCATGAAGGCGCTGGACCTCGGTGCTGTGGAGACGTTGATCCTGTGGGAAGACCTGCCGCACCACCGCTACACGCTCCGTAACGAAGTTACTGGTGTGGAGAGCTGGAAGATCCTGTCCCCCTCGGAAGAGAACGTGCAGTCGAACTTTGTCGACGCTGAGAGCGGCGCGAAGCTCGAGACTATCGAGCGCATCCCACTGGTCGAGTGGTTCGCGAACAACTACAAGCAGTTCGGTACGACGCTAGAGTTCGTGACGGCCAAGTCCCAGGAAGGCGCGCAGTTCTGCCAGGGCTTTGGTGGCATTGGCGGCATTCTCCGTTGGAAGGTGGACTTTATGGAGATGGACTACGAGTTCGACGAAGATGATGACTTTGATGAAGACGCATTCATGTAAAAGTAATTATAGCAGCAGCTGGGGCTTGTTTTCTCGCAACGCGCGTGATGGAGAGAGAGGGGAGAGGAAGAAGAAGACCACAGATCGACTAAGCTGAGCTGAAGGAAGATTTGAATGCTTCGAGCCAAACGGGGAGCGCACTGGTTGGCGATCGATACCAGTTAGCGAAGTGGAGAGATGTCAAAGCACTACCAAATCGGGCTGCTCGATGCTTTTGAAGCTGCAAGTTTGTCGGCCGCCAGCGCGATCTTGTCGTCACTTCCATCCCTGATCGCTTGCTCCACCACCCCTGCAACGCCCCACGTAGAATTTTCTCCTCCTCTTTTTTGATTTCGAATAAAAAGGAACATTTTCATACCAACCCCACTCTTTCTAAGAATTGCTTCAACATAAAAAAATGGTTCACCCGAATTCCTTACCAGCATGAGCCTTGTTCACCTTCAGCCAACATGACTTGGTTGACAATTGTTACATTTTGCCCATTTGGCACTAAACTTGTGTCACTAAAATATTGAGAGAAAACATGTTGGTTCGAGTATAGGCAGTATAGCGAGGGAAGTTGAAGATGCAGGTTTCCTTTTTTCGCAATTGCGGATGCGGGCATGCTCTCACTTTGCAATCTTCCGCCAAGCACACAGACACCCGCAAAAAGCGACAAGGCAACGCGCTTGGCAAGGAAGAAGAAGAAGGACGAACAATCGAGATGCAGCCACACGCGACGCGCGCTGGTCCCATGACCATCTCCAACTGCAGCAACAACACCAGCTCCACGCGCGACTTGCTGTACCAGAGACAAGCTGCCGTCTATGCGAATATGACACCAGTGACGCTATCTAGTACCCAACAAAGCAGTGCAAGTTCTGCCGCTGTCAAACCGGATCAGCCGCTGCACGAACCGCTTGAGCAATACCGTTCGAAGGAGCTGCGAAAGGAAGTATCTCGTTTGAAACTGAAAGTGAACAGACAAGGTGGAACTGAAGGCAACGACCACAAGCATGGCTACATTGCACTCATCCGGGAACATCGACGTGGATCCAGCAAATTGAGTGAGCGTGCGCACTCTGTGGCAAACGTGATCGCGAACTCCATCCGGGGTAGCCAAAATCTCACAGACAATGGCGGTGTGCACAACGATCCTACGACCAAGTAAGTCGTTGATCCGCCCACTTTGCATATAATGACAGAGATGCCTTCACTAAATTATGTACATGTTTCTTTTTCACAGACTACTGGACGCACTGTTCTCGGAGCAGTTTTGGCGAAAGTTCTACAATCTTCACCACACCATCGCCCAGCGAAATCGGTCGATGCTCAGCCACACAGTGATGATTCCTTCGATCGACATGTACAGCCCCTTGCAGTCGAATGAGTCCCTGATATTTTGGGAAGAGCTCGCTGGCGTGCTTCGGAGATCTCACAATGTGGGTGGCAGCTCGTTTGTGAGCTGTACGCCAGTTAAGTTGTTCAACAACTGGAGACAACTTTGTGCCGCATTCAATGGCAACACGAAGGAGAGACTTGTGGATCTGTCGCTCACGCGCCAGCTTGCATATCTCAACCAGCTGCTGAAACGCCGACCAGCTCTTGCTTCACTGGTGTCTGTAGGCAGCTTCTACAGCACCTTCACCCCGACAGTCCCAGTTGAAGCACCTCACATCCCGAAACTAGTGAAAATTCCTGATGAAGACGACAATGATCTGGCAGTCATCACCGACGACGACGACATGGAGAACGACATCAGCCAAGATACTGCCACACAACCGAGCACTGGGGGTTCCGGTCGAAGAGTTGGTGGTTTTCCTCAACAACAACTCGAGATGGGTGGTGCCGCAAACCTAGATTCTGAGATCATATCGCTGCAAAGAGAGTTCTGGCGGAGCAAGAAGGAGTTGATGCTTCAAAACATTGCGAACGCAAAGCTGCAGTTCAACATCCTGCAGACAAAGTTCATGGAAGAGCAACTCTGCGGCTCGAAGCGGAAAATCCAAGTTCTCCAAGAAGAGCTCCGGAGAGTCGGCCAGGACAGCTATGCGGCGAAGGAGATCAACGAAGAGCTCAGCTTCTACGTTCGTGAAAAACGGAGGATGCTGGACAATCTCATTCGAACGGGACAGCAATGACAACTACTCCATCAGGTTTGGCTGAAGAATAAGTTTTGGAACTTGGGTTTGCCATTGGGGTTTAATATGTAGTGCACATGAGAGTTCATTTACACTACTGTCATCGACATTGCTTTGCTTTCCGTACTGTGTGATTCATAATTTACACTCTTCTTCTTGATATGCATGGCCTACTTTACTTCGTCTAACTTGTTTGTTCGGCTGTGGGTTGTAGAATCCGCTAAGCTTGATCAGCGACGCTTGTGTTGCTGGTGACCGTACTGCGTCGGGTGGTACAGCACCTGGTTGCTCTGTACATAGTAGTATCCGTTCGGCTGGTGTCCGCCACCACGGTGCCCCTTGCCGTTCATGGGGACAGTTGAGACGACGACCGGCTGCACGTACACCGGTCCGTGGGAAGGTCCGTTGCGGCACTCGCGACGGCGGCTTCGGCTATCGGACTCGGCGCCGCCCAGGCAACAGTAGCAGCACATGGCGCCACAGAGGCAGCTGAAGAGATCGTCGCAGCACATGGTGTTCTTGGGGGTTGATTTCGGTCTTTGGGACTTTGGAATTGCGAAGCTCTTGGTAGCTTAGCTTGTTTGTTGTTGCAGTGTGAGGCAAATTTGATTATGAAGCGTTGGGGAGCAGCAGTAAGAGACCGGCAGGACGAACGGAGACTTATAGCGATGTATTCTCTTGATTCTCTGAGGGGAGCTGGTGGTGTGTCCAACCGACTTAGTATTTTTCAAATCCAAGACGAGTTTCACAGTTGTTCGTTGGACTCGACAATTCACACGGCGGGAAAAATCCATTTCGCTGGAAAGGTTGAAAAGGAAGCGTGCCCCATCTATGTGTGACGTGTGCGCACTTGATATTTGTAGCGAATTGGGATGATGTGGCCCACATCGCAATGTGTGACTTTCGTGGACGAATTTGACGAAGACGTGGACTGAGGACAATGGCCACAAACATGGCTACATGGCGCTTGTCCGAGATCTTTGGCGCGGTGCAGCCAAACTGAGCGGGCGAGCGTGCGCACTCTGCGGCAAATGATCGGATTCGGAAGTTTTCGCCACGTTGGTCGCGCCAGGAAAAGTGTATACGACCGACGTAACTTGTCCTGGAGGTCTCGTACAGTCCTTCAGGATCTTGCATGCAGTTCTTGCAGAATGCTTGAGGCACTGCTCTCGGAGCAGTCTTGGCGCAAATGTTATATTATACGATAATGCACCACGCCATTGCTCAGCGAAATCGGTCTTGCGATTTACGCGTCACAGTTCATTTACACTGCTGCCATTGGCGTTGCTTTTAATTTCCCGTATCAGCACTACTGTTCGCTGGCTCATAATTTACATTCTTCTTCATATCCTCCTGTACCAAGTTCGCTCTAAACTAAATATTATAACTTGTTTGTCTTTTTGGATTGCACCATCCATCTTGCATCTTGATCAACGGTGGTAGCTCTGCACGTAGTAATATCCGTTCGGCTGGTGATGGCCGCCGCGGCGCCCCTTGCCGTTCATGGGGACAGTGGAGACGACGACCGGTTGCACGTACACTGGGCCATGGCTCGGTCCGTGGTGGTGGTGCTCGCGATGGCGACGGTTGTCGGATTCGGCGGCGCCGCCCATGCAGCAATAGCAACACATGGCGCCGCAGAGGCAGCTCGTGAGATCGTCGCAGCACATGGTGTTCTTGAGAATTCCTGAGAGGGAGACTTGGGAGTTGTCTTCGAGGTTTGGGGAATTTTGAGGGTTGCGAAGCACTTGTTGTATTGTGTGGTGAAGGTGCTTGGCTTGTTGTTTGCTTGTTGCTGTGAGAGGCAAATTTGGTTATGAAGTGTTGGAGAGAACGCTTGAAGGCCAACTCAAAAAAGATAGCAACCGCGGTATGCATTCTTGGTTTCTTGGAGGTGGTGGTGAGTCCAACTTAGTAGCTTTTTCAAATCCACGTCATATTCGACGTTGGACTCGAGCAGTGTGGGAAAAATCCAAGGAAAAGCGTGTCCCATATATCTGTGACGTGTGCACACTTGATTATTGTATGTGAATAGATTGATGTGGCTCACATACCAATGTGTGACGTGTGCGATTTTTTCGTGGGCGAATGCAAAATGGCCATTTCGCTATGAAACACGGATTTCTCTGATTTTCTTCACCAGCTTCTCAACAATCGCAACCCACTGCAGCACCACCACAAACGCGCATTCCCTCCCATCTTTTCCTCACGGAAATCAAATCTGAGGCCTCAATCGCCCTGAGTTATCAAACGGTGAGCTCCGAGTCCTCCCTCGGAGAGCTCAACGACTATCCAGCAGCCATTCCCCAACCACAGGCATGTTGCCGTACTGTCAGCGTCAATGCATTGCTCCAGTGATTCGTCGTCGTCGTCAACAGCTTTGGTAAGGTTTCGTTCGCGCTCGTTTGAAATAGTAATCCAAGCCTTGTCGATCGCGCTGCCTGCGATGTATGAATGAGGGAATGGGAAGAGAGTTCTTTCGTGACGACCCAAGACTCCTCGAGGCTAAAGCACCAGAAATGTCTGTTCCTGAGGAAGAGATACTCCCACAACTCCCACACAATCGTCTCGGCTTCTCGGTGAATGCTGATGCGTTTTGGTGTATCGATGGCTGACTGACGGGAGGAGGAGCATGGTCCGCCCCATGGAAGCGCAAACGAATAACTGAGTGCGTTGTTTGGTTTCATGTTCACACTTGTTGCTTCTCTGTGGCTGTCAAAACCCCCGTACGCACACAAATAAGCGTTCTTATTGGTTTTTGTTCTTGAAAAGCGTCTGCCGAGAGATTTTTTAATCTCTAACAAGAGAGAATTGACTGTCAGTAGCAGCAGCAGTACTTGGAAAGCAAATGTGGCGTCATGCTTGTCAACGAACATGGCTACACGAGTGCTATTTTTCTCTCTCTACACTTCAAGTTACGTACTGATATGAGTTCGACCACCAATGCCTGTCCAGAACATACTGCACTGTTGTCCACGAAGAGAGAAGGCGCGCGCGCATTGGCCGATGATGATGTAGAAGAATGTGATCAAGCCCACTAGACCTGCTGGGGAGGCTTTCTCTAATGGTTCAATCCACCTCCAGTTTCCACACTCGTTCTTATCCAGCTGTGGGTGGGTGGGAATTCATACCCAGCTCCAGCCGGTCAGTCAAGGTTCAGTTTTGACTTGCAGTGCGACAACAGCACTTCTTGCCTTACGATTCCATTCTGCTTACACGCCCTGCCTGGCCCATGCTTCCTTCCTTTCAACCTTCACCCTCCCTCCCACGTGATGGGCGGATGGCATGATCGTGCTGTTTACATGACTTGCTGCCACTTGTGGCGGCTTCCTGCCGATCCGATAACTTGCGCAGAGCATCAACGCCCTCGCCATTCCACCACCTTCAACAGGAAGCAGGCAACGCCACGTCGGCCAGTTGTGGACTGAACTCTTTCCAAAGTGGAGCTGCTCGCTGAGTCATGGGGTCGGAAGAGGGTGCCGTTTCGCGAGCAAGCTGCTGGGAAACCAGCTGGGTTCGCGGTTTGTTCTCTATGCCGATAAGCAACTCTTCGTGCGCGCTAGTGGGAAAAAACTTCATATAATTGATATATTCTTTTTTACATAGTATAATTCATAAACAAAATACTTTATATAATACCAACATGATGTTAATCATTGAAATAATCATTATGAAGGGTCAGCCTTTGAGAGCAAGCGAATGAACCCGAGCAACCTGAACCTGAGCTTCTTTCGAACCTTGTCAAAGTGGACCCTGCACTGGGCAAACCGACGAGGAGAGACCAACCTAATCCAATCCGGTTTATCGCTCCCTGGGTTCCATGATTCCGCACATCCTTTCGAAACCCCAAAGGTGTATCCACGTCTCCTTTCCTCCTCCCTGACAAGAGGCTTCTTTTCGCTGCATGCATGGCATGCACCCAACGCGAGGCTCAGTGAGAGCGAGTTAGCACCCCACCCCACCCTCGCGTTTTGTGCATGCGCGCTTTTCCGAACCTTTCTTGCTGACAACAACTTGGGATGCCAGAGGATTTTGCGCGTCATCTTGAGCACCAGATCAAAGTCGGGTTTCGTTAGTATCATTCAAATGGAGAGTGCGAGCACACGTGGATTCTGAAATCCTGCTGAGATTTCTGGCTTGAAGAGCAGGACGAGCCCTCAAATGGGAGCCCCATGTATTAATTCTAAATAATTCCTTCGTTGTTGTCACTTACAAGTAGAAGGATCAGAAAGAGCGATTTTCTTTAGCTCTCACCCAGGGTTGTGAGTCATGCGGCTGTCATAACCAGCGGAATTATGGCGACTGCTGTCCATATTAGCTCTATATAGAATATATATCAGAGATCTTAGAACACAATACAGTAAACCAACAATCCAGGTTTTATTTATCCAGCTATTCTTTGTTGTATACTTTGAAGCGAAAGGCATACAAATTTGACGAAAATGGCTCGAACTTCGTGGCACTTTGCAGAAGCTACATACATGTACTGTATGTCTGCCATTGGCCTTTGATGAGCAAAGATCACAGACCAACACAGGCGACGCGCTGCAACGCGTTATTTTGTTTTGCGTCCGCAGAGCCCACCCGCAGGGCGCCACTCTTTCAGTTCCAATTGTCCTCTTTTCTGTTCCACAGTAACCGGGTATACGTACAGTATACATACATACCTGGGCATACTTTGTGATCCTTGGACAGAAAACACGAAAAAATGCCTGTCGCGTTGTCATGTCCAACAAAATACTTACAGTGTGTGTACTGCATGGCAATCTATATAAATTGCCAATTTAGCGAATTCAGCGCGAAGGCTGTGGCTTTTAGTATAGAAGTTTGTATCTACTGGTGGGTTGGGGGTTCAGTACTTTTTGCCTGCACGCTTCTTGGTTCCCATGCTCGATGACCACAGGGTCCTGGAAACCAGCTGTCGCGATCCGGTCCGCCATGTGGACGGCGCTGGATGGATTTGCGCAGTGGCATGGTAACCACCGCCGAGGCAGAGGCGGCCGTTTTGTCATGTCAGCAGCCAAATCAAAAAGCCCCAATCCCCCTCGCGCAATTCCCAAACACTCTTCAGCGCAGCAAACAAGCGAGCAAGCAAAACCAGCAAGTGTGCGCTTGCTTGTTTGATTTGTCTTGCGCTTGATCTGAAGGTGAGAGCGGCTCTATCCAGTCCGACCGTGCGTCTGCAGTTTTGTGTGCGAGTGGTGAGTGAGCAAAGTGACGCTCGTCGTTGGCTGTTGTCCGTTGTTGTTCTATCTCGAATAGAGAGTGCGACGGCGTTCTACGAAGTGATTCTCTCTCGGCTGTCGTCCAATTGTGTTTTTCGGTTCCCTCGGTTCAAACAAATCTGACCCAACAAGCAAACAAACAACGAGCAACCACAACAACAAACAACGAGCAAGAACGAGCGCGCGCAAAGAGCAACCCCCTCCTCCTCCTTGCTTGCTTGTTGTCCTCGCGGGTTGGTTGCTCCTGCGTGTGGTTACAGTAGGTACTGACCCGCTGACAGCGCAGCGCACCGCATACCAGATCGAGCGAGCGAGCGAGCAGACACAACACACACCCCTTGCGCCAAGAACAAGCAAACAAGCGAGCAAGTGCGCAAAGCAACACAACCGCAAGTAAGTGCAAACAAGTAACGCTCGCGCCACACCCCCGCGTGACCCCAGACTCACGCGCACACAAGCAAACAAGCGCAATGCCAGAGGTAAGTACCATGCGCCACATATCAAACACGACCGCAATCCAATATGCTATGTGTGCATGACCACTAACGTATTTAATGGATCTGAATGCGATTGATGATGCATTCGCAGAGCCTGGCGTTCGCGGCGCCGCTGCCTGCGTTCGTGTTCCAGAACGTGGCGTTCGAGGCGTGCGTGAAGCTCGTGGACGAGAACAAGACCACCGTCACTGGGTACGAACGACTGGCGCTCTCTCTCTCTCTCTCTCTCTCTCTCTCTGCGTATGGACTCGCTTCAGAGACGGACCGCATCGCTCATGAGCTCTATTTGCCTACGATGTATATATGTATGCGCTTGTTTTCTTACTATTATAGTGTGACCAAGACGCTGGCGGTGACTGTGCGCTTCCACGACTCGTACGACATCGTGGTGGACCAGGCGGACGTGATCGAGTTGGCGGATCCGGGCACGGCGACGATCGACGCGGCGAGCGGCCTCTGCCGCTTCGGCGTCATCCTCAAATCGCTCACGGCCTCGAACGACGCGCGCCCGTTCTGCATCGAAGTGCGCTCTGCTGACGGAGGTGCGTACGAATGAACGAATTCTAAGGCCAGCATGCATAGGCGTATCTGCAGCCCCTCGTGCTCACTGGTGTATTTTCTATATTAACTATTCGTATAGCAGTCGAATCAGTGTTCTCGACGCCGCTGACGGTCGTGAAGGAGAAGCTGCGCATCGTGCAGCAGCCGCCAGATGTGTGGTTCAAGGACGAGGGCGGCCGCGAGAAGTGCATGACCGTGTCGCTCGTGCTGGAGCCCGCGCCGGGAGCCGTGGTGGAAGACCGCGTCATCCCGCTCGACATCCGTCTGCTCTACGAGTCAGGCAACCCCGTGCTGAACCAGAGCATCCTGCGGCTCTTCCCGGACATGCGACCCAATATGTCGCGCGGCCGCGTCACGATCTCGTTCCGCATCGACGACGTGTCCAAGAACCACCAGGGCCAGTCGTTCATCCTCGAGGTCGCGCCGGAGAAACAGGAGTCGTCGCTCATGTTCCAGGACATCGCGCCGGCCAAGACTACGATCATCGCGATCCGCTCCAAGCGCAACAAGCGCAAGCTCGCAGGAGCTGGCGGAGCAGCAGGCGGCACGATGGCTGGTGGGGGCGGCACGCGCGCGTCACCTCGCAGCGTCGCCGGCACGCCGCGCGCGAACCTCATGATGCTGCACCCGCCCTCAGCGATGGCGCCAAACAACCCGATGATGATGATGAGCGCCGGCCCTTCCCCCGGGCAGCGCCAGCGACGCGTGCTCCACGGCACACCGACCAACAACCGTACGTGCTCGTGACTCTGTGGACGGACCTTGCCTTGTGGCCATGTGTGTGGTGTACTCATTTGTTCTTGCTGTGCATGTGTGATTCATTAGAATACGCGATGATGACGGGCCACCGGGACATGGGGATGGCGCAGCCACAGGCGACCTGGTCGCAGCATGTGGGCACGCCCATGAACCACGCGGCGGCCGCGTCAACGCCAATGCACCACGCGCCGACGCCCATGTCGTCGCCGGCAGCGAGCGCCGCAGCGGTCGAGTGGAAGCTCGCGGGCTTTGAGATCAACCACTCGGACGGCTCGCAGAACGTGTCGCGGCCAATCTACCGGTGCCCGCACTGCAAGCGCCTGAACGACGTGGAGATGATGTCGAACGGCCTGGCCGAGCACAGCCCGCAGTGCGTCTTCTCGAGCATGCTCTACCGTTCTCAGATGGAAGGAGCGGTGCAACAGCAGCAGCAGCAGCAACAACAACAGTTGCAGCAGCAGATCATGCAGATGAACCAGCAGCACTACCTCGCGACCCAGCAGAGCACGCCGCGTGCAGCCTACCAACAGCAGCAGCAGGTTGTGTCCTCCTCGACGCCGATGGCCATGTCGTCGCGGTCTTCAGCAGTTGCGCACTCGATGGCACCGCTCGACGTGTCAACGACCGACATCCACGCCACGTACCAGGTCGGGGACGATCCGTCCGATGAGAACTCGGAGACCTCACCCAAGACGCTCGCGGGGCTCATGAGCTCGAGCCAACGCCCTGTGCTCACGATCTCGCCGTACATGAACAAAGTCACGGGCAGCGACGACGGACACGCGGGAAGCCAGCAGGATTCGAGCTCGGACACGAGCCCCGCGGGCAACCTGTTTGCGAGCAACGCGTTCCGGAACCAGATGGAGATCTCTGAGGTTGCGAACCATTTGAGCGTGGACAGCAAGCAGCAGGTCTTAGCATCTTCAACAGCAGCGAGTTTCTTTGAAGAGAAGCCCGAGCACGACGAGCACGACCCCGTGGACGACGACGGCTCGGACGGCGTCACCGGCAACCAGAGCCAGCTGTCGATGGAAGACAACAGCGTGACGCTCTCGGTTGGCGTGGGCACGGCGCTTTTCAACGAGATGTCGAGCATGGGCATCAGCTTGGACCAGTTTGACAAACCGGGGAGCGGCTTCAACCCGCTCGCTGACTTTGCCGGCATGGGGGCGCCGAGTGACGAGGACCAGGTGTTCTACATCCTCGCGAGAATGTACACGGACGTCCAGAACCGCAAGCTGGGTTTGCCAGCCTTTGACCAGTTTCAACGAATGGTACGTTTTTTATTTTGCATGATGGCTTTCCACGGTATGCTGAAACAAACACTGACATTGTGTTGAACCATTGTTTGAAATTGTTGTAGCTGGGCTTTTACACCGAGAGCCAGAACGACGTGCAGACCCAGGTGCTCTTCCACGCGCTCGAAGACGTGGGGCTCCCGGAGAAGGAGCAGGTGGACATCACGAACCGCTTCAACCTGGAGCTCCAGCAGAACTCGGACGCCGTGCACTCGCTGCCAAAGTACCAGCACAACCTCGTCATGCTCCGCGAGGACGCACTCATGTACTATTGGAGCCAGTCGATCCAGAGCTTTGGCGTGAATTAACTTCCAGCAATGCTTGGAGAACCTGCAAGCGGATGATATGAATGGAGGAGACAGCAATAGAAAAGGCGTTGGGAGAAGAATGGGAAGGAAGCAAAAAGCTGTGGGAAATGTGTAAGTGAGACAGCCGTGTGAGTGTGTCTTTGTGTGGCGTAATTTACATGGAAATTGAATCGTGAATATGCAAACTGCTGGGCATGAACGCCTTGTTCTGTATGCTCCATTGATTGTCTCTAACTAACTCAATTCGAGTCCCGTGATGTCTAGTCTGTAGATGATCACGCGGCCGTAGAAGTCCGTGCTCCGGTTGAAGCTGATCCGCAGCGCGTTCACCGCCAGCGCTTTGCACGGGAACACCTGGAGGTCGTTCGCGTCCTCTGGCTCAATGTCGCCCTCGCTGCCAACTTGCTCCCAGCGCTCGGTGGCGCTCTGCTTGGCGTGCACGACGACGTCCTGGCCCACGAAGCCGCCCTGGAACATGACCTGCAGGCTCTCGACGTCCACGCTGCGCTGGAACTGCAGCAGGATCTGCTGCGGACTGCCCTGCGCCGAGTTCCAGCAGGTCGTCACGTCGGACGTGAGCATGTGGTCGGCGCCGTAGAGCGTCTTGTTGCGGTCCAGCACGGACGACACGCGGCAGGTCGTGCGCGGGTCGCTCACAAGCGAGCGTGGCACTGGAGCTCCATTAGCACCAAGGAGCTCTTCGCCTCCAGCCATGTTGCTTATGGGAATGACGAGTTCAGAATGGAAGAGGTGTGCCAAAAGTCGCAAGTTTTCAAGTATTGTGTCGTTTTGTGTCCAGTTGTGTCAATCTTTTAAGGTGGACCACTGTATTTACCTGTTCAAATCAGCTTCAAACATCATGTGGGCCACACTATAACCGGCTTTCCCGATCTTCTATGCAAATCCGCTTTAAAGGGAGGGTTGTTACCTCTTTATACTGACAATCCAACGTTGTGGTCGTTTTTCCCCAGAACTTTTTCCGAATCTGATAGTGGACAGCAGTGGACGAGCACTTTTTTTGGCCTCGAAGACCATAGTGTCATTATAAAGAGGTAATAACCCTCTCTTTAAAGGTTCTTCCCGTGAAACGGGTTGATTTCGCTGACCCGTGGGTCTTGACTTGTTTTTTCTTTGATACTTTGGTTTCAAGAAGCTCTCCCCCTGCTTGACTTTGATACTTTGGTGTCAAAATCAATCAGGGGGAAGAGCTTCTCGAACATTGAGCAACGCGCCTGATCAAGAAGAGATCACGAAGACGAAGAGCTCCACCAAGAGCTCCATTCACAACAGAGCGGAACAGCAGCAGCAAACATGTCGAAGGTGGCGCCAGTCAAGTGGGCGCAGCGCAAGGACTCCATCTACGTGACCGTGGACCTGCCGGACGTCAAGGACGAGAAGGTGAAGCTCTCCAACACAAACCTCACTTTCAGGTAATGAATGGCTTGGTATCTTTATGATATATTGGCGCTCACTATGTGTATGTGGGCATGCGACTGACCTGCGCATGTATATGTGGTATGTGAATGAGCGACGTATAGCGGTGTGTGCAATGACCAGAACTACGAGGTGACGTTGGACTTTTTCAAGGAGGTGGACGTGGACGCGAAGGAGAGCATGTGGGCGAAGACGGACCGCAACGTGCACTTTCACATCGTGAAGAAGGACCAGAGCGCCGAGTTCTGGCCGCGCCTGCTCTCGGACAAGCACTTGGAGAAGACGAACGTGTCGGTGGACTGGTCCAAGTACGTGGACGAAGACGAAGAGGAGGAGCAGGGCGGCTTCGACATGAGCGCGCTCAACGGTGGTGGCGGCTTTGACATCAACCAGATGATGGCGGCGCAGAACGCCGGCATGATGGACGAGGAGAGCGACAGCGACGACGAGGAGCTGCCGGACCTGGACCCTTAAGCAGCAGTAGGAGAGCTAGAGCAACAAAGGCGATCAAGTTGCGAGCCGAGACCCGTGGAATGCGCAGTGTATGTGAGAGAAAAAGGCTACAAGGAGAGCTGACGATGTGCCGATTTAAAAAAGAAGAGGGAGGGAGTCAATCGCTTTTTTTCCTGTCTTTTCGAGCTTTGTGCGAAATGCGGTGGCTGTGTTTATAAGCGTCTTGCGTTCCGATGGGACGATGGCCATGGGGAGACAGACACTCATTGATGTTGTTGAGGCGCTTCTTGTGTGTTGTTGCTTCTGCAGTGCAGTTGATTGGCTTTCTCAATGCAGCAGAGTGAGGCCGCGCTTTTGATAGATCGCTCATTGGACTTGGCGCATTTGGCTGTTGTAGGCGCATAACTTCTGACGCAGTCGAAAAGATCTCAACAGTGCCGCCGCTCATTGCAGAAAATGAAGAGTGCAAGTGTGAACCAAATGGAGACCAGCAAAGCCTTCCATGAATCAATCTATCGTGTAGTCCATCGTATCGTAAGTTCCCTGTACCCAGCAGTTAGAAAAACAAAAATCTTTTACAACATTAAGAAAAAATCGGTCATACTCTGCAGCAATTCTTCGTTCACAGCTCCACATCTCCAGCCAGCTTGCACCGCCAGCGCTGTCCAAAATCCAAGTAAGGTACTTGGGTACATTTCGTTCACTTCTTTCTTTCTTCATAACAATTTCACGGGGAGGCTGGCTGGCATCGATTGCTCAGGCTCTGCTTTCCGCCATCACAATTTCTCCCACAACATTTGGCTCTTGCGATTCCGTTGGTTGGCTGGTCATGCCGCGAGACAGAAGAGCCCTTTGTCGTCCGGGTGCTTGCGGAAGCGCATGTTGGAGAAGAGGATCTTGCGCACCGACGACTTCCACACCGGCGACTTGCGCTGATCACTGATACACAGTCGAAAATTGCACATGGGTACAGAAATAGAAGAAAATGGTTCATTCACAGGCAACCAATTTCAGTATTCGAATACGTTACCAGGAGGATACGCATTGTGTGGACAACATAACATACCTCTCGAGTTTCCAGTTGAGTTGACTCTCGTACTGCTTCTCGACAAAGTCGCAGATCTCTTTGAAAGTGCCCTGGGCAATCAATGTACGTATGCATTCTCATCGCCATCAGTATCACAGTCACACGCAAACACCCACACTTTGGTGTTACGAGCCTAGATGAATACTTTGAACGTACTCTGCCTTGAGGAAGCACAGCCAGTGCGTGCGATATCATATCGCCATAAGTTACACTCGCGACCGGCTTTCGGTATTCTAGACAGCACACCAGACGGAGACTTTGTTAAAACCAGCATGATGTAGACAGATATCACCCAGGGACGGCGCTCACGTACGGTTCTCGGGTATCTCGGTCGGGTCCTGCTCTTGACACGTCGGGCAGTACCACGTCTCGGGCGGGTCCTTGGACGAATCGAGGCCGATGCAGCCCATATGGTACCAGTTGGAGCGATCGAGGCACTTCTTGTTGTCGCACGCGATCATGTTCCCGAAGCTCGAGCCTTTGCAGACACAGTAGACGCGCGCCTTGCGCTTCTTCTTGCTGCTGCTGGAGCTCTTGCTGTTAGAGTTGCTCTTACCAGATTTTCCATTGCTGCTGGACTTTGTATCGGAACCCTCGCTCGACGACGGCTTGCGCTTGCGCTGCGCGGGTGAGCGATAGTCGTCGTACTCGTCGTCCTGTTCAGTGTATGCACACAGATATAAAGTTTCTATCTGTACGAACGCATTGACAGCAAAAGAGCTAGACTAGCAGCCGCGTACCTCTAGACGCTCATCGTCTTCCTCTTCCTCATTATCATCCTCGTCCCCTTGGTTCTCCTCTTGCTGGTTTGGGTAGTAGTCATAGGCGCCGTCCCGCACAGCACCATCGTCCATTTCAAGATCGGAATCATCACCACCGCCCACATCTTGGTCATGTCTCTCAGCGTCATCGTCGTCATCGTCGTCATCGTCGTCATCGTTGATGACGACCTGCATCTGCTGTAGCTGCTGGTGCGACCGACTGTTCTCCTTGTCGTGCTCGTCTGCTGGGTCCTCCTTGGTGCTTCTCAGCTGCAACAGGAACACACACACAACCAGATTAGAGCCTAAGCATACATACAATGCATTGCAGTAGCAAATGCGCTTCTCATAGCATAGCGTACATAGGACACAAACGATGAAATGCTCGCGTTCTCGTCGGCGCGCTGACACGCCTCGTTGAAGTGGCTACGTACATTTAACAAACACACGATACAATCCGCAATTAGTGCACACGCTTCCAATGCGACAGAGCGGCAGCCGCAGCACAAAAGAGCATATCGAAAGATGCGCATAACGCACCGCGCGACGGCGATCGCCAGTTGTTCCTGCGAGCTGCCGGGGACCTCCTGGATGCGGTGAAAAGCCATGTACCGCCGCAGCGCATTCGCCTGCAGGAACGCGCACAAATCACATATACCACACACACTCAGTCAATACCCATATGCGCATACAGTCGATGCAAACATACACACAAAGAACTCGATGTGCATCTTCTTTCCCTTGAACGGGCAAACGTACCCGCAATTGCGTGAAATCAACCGCGACGTTGAGCGGGTACTCGTTGCGCGCGCTGTGCGCAAACGGCGCCAGCGGTCGCCGCACTGCAAACGCGTCAGCATCGTGCGCATTCTCGACATACGCCGCGCCCGCGAGCGTGTTGATGTTGCCCATGGTGCTGCCGATGGCGTCGCCTTCGTGCGCATATTGCGGCGCGGGCGAGTGCGCCATGCTTTCTTGATTTCTTGCGTGCGTGTCGGTCGAAAATGCGCAAATAGATTCGGCGCAACAAGTGCGCACAAGTAAGAGCAAGTGGGTTTGTTTGAGTGAGGTGGTCACTTGTGCAAGTTATTTATAGCAGTTGGCTGCTTTGCAACTGATTCTTTTGTCAAGTTGTAGGAATTTATCAGGTACACAAACTGGGCCGAGAGGTGCTGAATCTTGATCTGTATAGGAAGGTTATGCTATGAAAGAGTTCATTTATGCAGTGAATGACACAATAGAGCTGATACGTCGAGCTGACGTATCGAATTGTAGAGGCTGCTTGAAGATCGAAATTTTCGTTGCGACTTGCAAGTTTCTTCGCAGCAAGTCAGTTAGCTTACAGAGTGTACCTATTTGTATGAGTGAGCGAGGATGATGCAATCACCACCCCATCAAATATGGGTGTTGAGCGTAAAATACCAATATTACCATATTAGGAATCGAATCTGTACCATAAATAATCTGAAATGTTTTGTTTCATTTTACTAAGTGCCAGTAAACATTTGAGTCTTGATGAATCAGGAATACGCCACTGTATAGCGGTAGTAAGTGAGCTTTCAATACTATTATGCGCATGTAGCCTTCTCTGGGCATGCGGCAACGGCATGCGGTTATCGGACACGAAAAGAGCTCGAGTTCCACAAACAACAGCGATACAGCTATGTGGGTTTCTATGTACCAGTGATATCCACCGTTTCGTACAGTACATTGGATGCCAGCACGCGTCAATAGTATTGAGGCGTGCTGACATCCAATGCACTGTATTGACTCAATAGTGGAAGATCTGGAGGTTGTAAGAAAAATGGGCTAATCAGAGCAAACCTTCGGATACCTTCAGGCCTTTTTACCGTGTTTTATCTTCTTGCTCGAGAGAAAGGTTGAAGGTTTAATTTGATTGGCCGAAAAAGTCGTCTTAAATGAAGAAGATTTGTTTTTTATTGGCTGAAATACAACAAGGCGATTAACTCATTCACTTGTAAGACCCACACAAGCATAAATTCATTCATCTCACAATGTTCATGGGTGTGAGCGAGTCACATTGATCGTGCTATGCATTGCGTCGTGCTTGGTTGGCAGCGTCCACATCTTTTGAAGCAACAATGGCTAATAAATGCATATTTCGGTTCTCACAGTACTGAAGGGTTTGGATTGGCCAAAAACATACAATTAGGTTCCAATTTGACCTCACGGTTGGAATTAAGGTTTGCTTTGATTGGTCGTTGAGAAATACCTCCAACTTCTAACCCTTCTAACCCTTCTAACCATGAGAATCACTACTGTCAGGAAGAATGCAAGACTCGATGTGGCAACAGCAAACCAAGTACTGCAGTACTGTACTAAAGTAGATATTGCGTATGGTGATTGGCTTTGACCGAAACGTGCATGTGTGTATATGCTTAATCGCTTTTCTTGCTGAGCACAAGTATCATCCCAGGGTCTGACTGACAGTTTGTTCATCGACAGTGGTAACCAAAGTTTTTAGCGATGGCAATGATGGACAAACGAGGACTTATTCCGCGCGCGCAACCGCGTACATGCTCCAAGCATACTATTCAACAAGACGATAGGACATGAATCGCGACTGCCAATTCAACGTAGCACCACGTACTCTCACTCTCTCCTTCTTTCTCTTCAGTATTGGCGCATCCTGCCAATCCGCTGCTGCAATTTATTGAACGCATAGTTATCCTCCAATCACTTTGATTAATTGTTTTGTTCCCCATAATTAACCGATCTACCTTAAGAAGTTGTAATGCATCCCTAAATAGATATTTAGGAAAATAGGTTAGTTATTCATATTTTACGTTCTAAAATCGTAAATGCGATTTTAGAACGTAAATAAACGCCGTAAATACGATTTAAGCAAATATAAATTAAATCTATTTACTGTTATTGGGATACGTATTTAGAATTTATTTACGTATAAATTGTTTCAACACATTTGCTATCAGGCTGGTCAACACAAAAGGAACGAATAAAAAATTTGAATTTAAAAATGAAAAAAATACAAAACATATTCTGATTGTTTGATCGCTCACAACTACCATTTTTACGTAAATAAACGCCGTATCTCCAATCTACAACCGCAGCAGGCTTAGGCGCACAGAGGCAAGTCACATCACAGAGTTTTTGCTTCGTGCAAACATGGAGTGTATTAATTTGGGTTTTCGCTGCAGCTACTTGTGTCTGCATGTGGCTTTGGTGTGACCGTCCCTGACACCGCACTTCTTGCGTCGGTAGAGAGCCCTTGTTCTCTCCTCTCCTCTTGACCTGAACCGGCGCTTTCTTGGGCGTCCTGCTTGATTGATGCACGGAGCTGGAAGCAGTTGTTTGGCTCGGACAAGCAGGTCATCTGATAGCAGGCGAATCGGGTTGAGATTCTCTGAGTAAGCTGCCGTTGCGTAGCACTTGCTGAACAGCTCCATTGCTCTCTTCGTGCCGTCGGCTGCGCCCAGTACTGCTAGCAAGTGTCGGCATGGCAAGCCGAATTGCGTCCATGTGAGGCACGGACAAAACGGTGGCGCCAGGTGAACCTCAAGGTTGGTCTCGAGCGGGGAGGATCGGTGCGAGACGTAGCAAATGCTGGCAGGCGAAAAAGCGACTTCGTAGTCTGGGATTCTCTTCAGCTCTTTCTGCAGCTTCGCGTCTGCTCTTGGCGCCACGACTCGACCGCTCTTTGCCCATTTGTCTGCTTGGCTAATGCGCTTGAAGTATTCGCTCATCAGGATTTCGCTGTAGGCTCGAAAGCACTCGTAAGGGAGCATTTTTCGCGGCTTGAGTCGTAGCGATCGAGCCTGTTCGCTCTCGACGAAGTTTGTTGTTCTCCAGCCGTACAATGGTGTGGATGTGTGATGGGGATGGAGAGCCCACTGCACTGGGTTAAGTGCCTCCAGATACCGACTCGCATTGATGTTGGCACCTTCGAGCATGTCGAGGCACTTGTCGTATCCAGCCTTGGTCACTGACGCCTGTGCCCCCACACAAATGCTTCCTGGGACACTTGAAGCCTGATGGCTTTGTTTGCTCTCATGTTTCCTGGTTTCATCGAGCAAAGCGTTAGTATCCATGCAACCCCACTGAACGCGAGCGGGTCAGCCGTACCGATGATGTGACGAGTGCAAAAAAATACGCGAATGGTCAATGCCTTTGCGGGAGCCAGAACGCCGGTGTGGCGGTCACTGAACACTGGAATCGTCGACAGGGGGTAACCTATGGAGAGAAGAATACCGAAGAGCCATTTGTAGTTCTCGGCGTTCTCCACTGGAACCAGAGCAACCGAAGCGATCTTGTTTTCCATGTTCCCGCCTCTCGCCACGAAAATCAGTTGAACGTCGTTGTAGTTCCGGTGTTTCGTGTGAGCAGCATCCACACCGAAAATTTGTTGCCCGTTGGTGAATATCTTGGAATCGAGCACGATGATCGCTTTATCGAACCGCCCACCAACGTCGCGCTGGATCTCAGTGTGTAGGTTGCTGTTGATTCTGCTCAGCTCGTTCAGATAGCTCGGCAGCTCCTGGGTGGATGCGTTGTCTTCAGCAAATATTCCTTCGAAGATTTGCTCCTTCGCCCGGCTCACCAACGAGGGCTTGCACTGGAACCCCGCTTGGAACTTCAGCTGGTCGGAGAGTGACGGGACTGACGCCGAATCGTCGGCAGCGACTGACGACCGCATTACCGCGCTTGCCACGACCTGACGCTGGGTTGGTCTTGGAACTCTAGTGCAGTTGATGTGCTCCATGCTGGAGTTTGTTACGTGTCAAGATGATTCCTTCTACTTGTAACGAGTAAAAGAAGCGCTGATAAACCGGGAGCATGTCGAGCTCATGCACACATACTTCCTGAATGTACCGCCTTTTGTCTTCACGACAGCTCGCTTTCCTTGTTGAAGAGCTGCGTCTTGGGCAGCGACGGTCAGCTCCTTGCTGTTCCTCCAACTCCTCACTTGGAGGTCGCGCATACGCTGAATTGTCTCCATGACCGCCAGCTTCAGAAATGCACTGATTTGCGAACGAACCTGATATCCCAGGAGCTTCCAGAGCCAAAAAAAGAGATGCACCCATTCTATATTTGAAGTTTGTTTGCGCTTCAATGCAAAAAGACTGTGTCACTAGACTTCTGTATTTTTCCCACTCCGGTGATGTGTTTAAAACACTTTGAGTCACCTTTTGGAATTTCCCCTAAATTCATTGCAGCAGGCTATCAAAGTGTCTGCTGGTCTTCGTGAAGTTGTCTGGTGTCTACGTGTATATTATGCCGAAACCGGCTCGATCGTTCTGGGATACTTCCTCGCACCCACGTTTCACTATTAATAATTGCAACGGTCCGTAACGATGTTGTTGATCAGGCAGGGGAAAGGAGGCAGAATCTCCTGAGAGCGTACCCTGGGACAGCCAATTCGAGAGGAGCGCACCTCCAGTAATAAACTGCTTGAAAGGTACTCTATACCTGACAAGCGTGCTCGGTAGCATCCTAGGCAGTATGCCTATCTTGATGTTTGTATCGCCCGTAAATAGGCTAACTCCGATCAAAAAAAGCCGTGGTTCTATATTCGGACGAATCCGTGAGGAAGTTTTCTTGACACAAAAAAATAAATGGTTTATGGTCAATGCGAGTTTTCGGTAAAAACCAAAACTAAACTAAAAAGCTTTCACGTTTTCGTACTGTGATCTGCACAATAGTGGCTCAATCTGATTCCCTACAAACGTCAAGCTTAATTTCGTACCGTGAGTTTCTCAAAAGTGGCTCGGCGACCTCTGTCTATGCACGGTTTCACTTACAAAAATGAAGAAATATGTCACAAGTGTTCTTATTGAAATGACGTTAAACCAACGGTTTTCAACTAAGTTCGATTCGATTCCACACTAACACAGTTAAAACTGTGAATTCGGTTAGGTTAGCTTGAGCGACCCAGGCCCACGCCTGTTTGCTCGTCCTGACAAGACGCTCTATTGACATAACTCACACAACTCAAATTGCTTTTTGCCTCGTCGGTTGGTCTGATTAACGATTGTTTACCTTCGAACCTTTCACAGTGCTGAGTCATTTTGTCATGGACTTCTTCGTAACCTGACTTGCTGGCCACATTTTCGTTCGCTTGCCCTGCCTTTCTTCACCTCTCCATTTCAGCATTTCTCTTTCTTCTTCAATACACACACGCACATTACAAGTTAGAGCTCAAACGAATCGACCTTTTGCACCGAAAGGCGAGCCACCTCCGGTTGCGCCGCAGCAGGGGCTGGTGGAGCGCGGCGCACCACTTCCACCACTCGGGGCGGGATCTCCACCTCGCGGTGGTTGGCACCGGCGTTCAGCTGCACGGACGCCATCTTCTTCTCAAGTTCCAGGTCACGCTGCCGGCGTTGCTCTTCCTTCAATGCGGCTTCGCGGCGGCGCTGGTGCTCGGCCTGCTGCTTCATCATCGCTTCGCGCTTCACCTCGCCAATTAAGGATGATCGAGGCACCGGTGCGACTTCTTCTTCCTCGCTGTCATCAAGGTCGTACTCTTCGGCACTGTCTTGTTGATCGAAAGAGTAGGATTGAGCTGCTTGCTGCGCCTTTTGCTTCTCGAGCTCCTGTCGCTCGAGCTCGCGCATTTGTTCTTCGCGTTCGGCACGTTCACGCTCATGCTTCTCGCGCTTCTGACGGCGCTGTGCCTCGAGCAACGACTCTTGGTTCTGACGTTGTTGCTCAGCTAGACTCTCTGCTTCAAGGCGCTGCTCCTCTTCCTCGTGCTCGCGCTTAACTGCTAGCAGCTGTATCTCAAGCGCGAGTCGCTGTTGCTCTTCCTCTGCCTCTTGCCTTAACGCCTCTTCGTGATACTGTCTCGCTTCCTCTTCTTCCTGCTGCTGTCGCTTTCGCGCGGCATTTTGCTGCTGAAGAACGGCAGCTGCTTCAGCGGCTTGCGTGGCCTCACGCTTCGCTTCTTCGTGTCGTCGCGTTTGCTCAATCATATACGCCTGTTCGCGCTCGAGCTCCTCGACACGCAGCTGATCGGCCTCGTACTGCTGGTGCTGCGCCGCCGCCTCTTGTTCTTCCTCCGCTTGACGCTGCGACTCGACGCGGACCTGCGCAACATGAAGTTGCTGCTGCTCTTCCGACTGTCGCTGCTGCTGGTACTCGCTGTTCACACCCATGCTCTGTCGTCCGCCGTGGTGCATTCGTCTCGCGATTGTAAAGTTCTGGAAGTCCGTAATCGACGCGTTTCCGTTGCCCGAGCCTGGCGCGCTGCTGCCATTGCTCATAGCGCTGTTGAGGCTTCCGCCACTGCTCGTGCCATTGAAGCCGTCGTGCAAGCCGTTCGGCAAGTGGGTCATCGATCCGCGCTGTGGCAGGTGCATCGGCTGGCCATTGTTAATGCGGAACGCCATCATGAGCTTGTCCACCCAGTCGTTCATCTCCATCTCCGTGCCGGCCGCGACGAGCAGCCGCCGCTCCGGCGCGTTCACCGCGATGCGCCAGATCGTCGACGCCGAGCTGCCGGTCTTCATGCTGTCCATGGGCATGACCTCGACCATGCCTTCATCGCAGCCCGTGAGGTCCACTTCGCCGCGCAGGTCGCCGTCTTCAAACGTAAAGTACTTGAGCTTCGCCGGCGTGAGCACAAAGTAGCGCGGCTTCCAGTTCTTGCGGCCGAGGATGCCCGAGCCCGAACCTTTCTTGAACAGCACGCCCGTGCGCAGGATCTGGTCCGACTGGCTCATCGTGCCGCGGTCTTCTTACTGCGTGCGAGCCGTGAGCGTGAGTGTGGTGTGTGCGGTGCTGGCTGTAAAACGGACGAAGGGGGACACGAAGAAGGCGTCACACACTAACACTTCCAATCTTCCTCTTCTTCTTTCGATCGTCCCACAGTCCACTCAATGATCTCTCCTCTCTCGCACTCACCAAATGGACGGAGACAGATAGAGATCGCGCTGCGGTCGCTCGTACGCTGGTGGCTGAGCTTATGAGCGTGGCGTGCAGTGGAGGCTCGGTTTGGTGAAGTGGGCGGGGGCAGATGCAGTTAGCCAGTCGATCTCGTGGAGACGCCGCTTGGTTCCGCTGCTTTCCTTGTGTCGAACGATGCCGGCTGTTGTCTGCTGGGAGAAGAATGATGCTCGGCGCGATGGATTGTGCGTGATATGTGTATACTTTGTGGTGGAAAGTGTATACATTATACGTTGACTGTCCGGTTGTGTCCGGTAAATTTGTTTAAAAAGCCGATTGGAGATTTTTCCGGCAAGAGAATGGGCGAGGGTCCGGATATTTCATTAAACGGATGATTTCTGTCCACTGCTGAAAAAAGCAAGGAAAAATCATAGGGAGTTTTGATTAGTCTGTCTGTTATAATGCGTATGATGTTCAAAACCAACGAATGTGCTGTATAAAGAGTATAAATTTCAGAAATATTTGAATCTAAACTGAAATACAGAGGGTTCAGACAATATAGAACATACTAAAAAATCCCATCAATTCACTAAGTTGATATCAGCTTGTCCAGGCAGCAGGGATAGGCATTTTTTGAAAACTGAAGAAGTCACACGACCAAGCAGGCTTGTCGTTTGCTCCAAAGGCCACACGCCCGCCCATCATGGTATTGTGACTCCTGTCATTTGACTTGGTGCTCATACTGAACAACTGCAAATGTACGCTGCATCTGTCTTGGTCATAGAGCACACCTCACTCACTCGCTCGCTCTCTCCATGTGTGCACGAACTACCACTAGGCGACTATACAGCACCGGTATACTATTGTAACATTCCGATCACATGTGCTCTTCTTGGAGTGGGAAAAACGATCGATCGCCGCGACTCACTTTTTGACTTTCTGATCCGCCTCCACAAGTGAAAGGAAGAGAGCAAGCCGCCCATGGATTGGAGTTGAAACGCGGCATCTTCGTTCATGGTTCTAATCTGTATACGTTGCGGCGGCATCTTGATGTCTCCTCAGCCAGCTTAATGCCCTATATCATGCTTCACACGTTTAGAGCATTTGGCACGCATGTCGTGCGGCACGGCGCGAGCTGGGTCATACGTGGTGTATACAATACCGCATGGCGAACAGATCTGTTGGCACTAAAGATTGCGCTTCTCTGGATTTTTTCTGGTAACCCACAACGTACAAACGCGGTTTATCGCCACTCGCTCAGACGCTTCATGGCGCCGCATTTGCTGCACGCCGCGGCTTTCTTGTTGTTCTTCTGGCCGCAGCCGCGCTTCACGCACTCCCACTGCTCTTGCGCGACGAGCGACGTTGGGTTGGGAGCGCGGAAGCCACTCGCGTGCATGGTGCCGACACCTTCTTTCCCTGCTTCCTGCGCCTTGATGCGCTCAAAGAAGCTGCGCACGTCGAGAGGCTGCTGCTGCTTGGTATCGGAGTCATGGGCATTCGTGCTCGCGCTCTGGACTTCGGCGGGTTCTTTGACCTGCGCAATGTCGTTACGCTCTTGATCGCTGTCATCGTCGTCGCTATCGCTGCTCTTCTTCGCCCTTTTCTCCTTTTTGTGCTTCGTGCTCTTCGTGCTCTTCTTCTCTTTCTTCGCCTTCGTTGACTTCTTCTGGCGCTGGTCATCACTGTCATCATCAGCAGCGTACCTGCGGTCTCTGCTACCGCTGCAGCGTCTACTGCGATTCACACTGGGGCTTTTGCTTCTGCTGCGGCTACGATTCTTGTCGGCATGACGGCGCGGCGGACGCTGCGTGCGAGCGTCACGGCTTCTGCTTCTGCTTGCACTGCGATTGCGGTTTGGACGCTGTGATGTGCGTCTCCCAGTGCTGCGCGATCGACTGTGCTTCTTGTGGGGTTGGTGGCGCTTGCTTGGCGGGCTTTTGCTTCTAGTGCGACTGCGGCTGCTGCTGCGCTCTACATGCCGATAGCGTCGGACCGGACTCTCGCTTCGTGCCATTTCCTCCCTCGATCGGTATTGTAATACTGGATGGTGGTTTTGCTGGGCAAAAAGCCAAGTAAACTCGATTAAGTTCGAATATTGGATGAAATGAATACAGCAGAACGTATGGGTGGTTTTGAGAATACAATATAAAGGGTTATGGGCCGAAAGAAGAGTATCCCGCAGAATTGATTTCATCTCGAATTAATCTTTCGCCTTTTACTAAAGATTACCGTGGAATCGATTCACTTGAATGCGGCTTCAACCAATTTCTGGATCTCCCCTCGTGGGAGGACAACTCAACCCTTTCGCGAACAATTTCTCTTATTTCATCTCTTCAATTGTATCTGCTATCCACGCCTCAGTTACGCAAAGCATTCCTTCACTCTACCTTCATTTAATAGCTCTCTTCCTCAAAGATTCTCACTCCTTCGTAGCATAGCTCTCATCTTCACCGTTCGTCCATACCGGTACTCACTGCCAATGCTGTTCCAGCAACCTTCGATGAAAGCTCTTGAGCTCCTTCCTCTTGTTCGACACAAGTAAGGTAGTATAATCGTTTTTCAAATCGATCATGCTTGTGTTGTACATTATTGTTGCTCTCTTATGAGTCAACTACCGGTATCTAAGTCATCTATGATATGGTAATACATAATCCTTCCTTTAGATTTAATGGCGCGAGAACCACTCGCGGAGGCGCGCAAAGGTACGTCGGCGGTGGTCCTCTCTCTCCAACGGTTTTTGCGCTTCTACCCCCACACATGCCTCTCCTTCTTCTTCTTTCTCTCCTTCATCTTCTTGCTTCTCCTCCTCCTCCTCGCACTCGAACGATCTTCTTTCTCGCCACTCAGACTGGGCGTCCAAGCTGAGTCTTCGCTGCAGACGCTTGCCGCTGTCCATGCTCATTCTCCGTCGGCTGCTCGTGAAGTTGTGAAAGTCTGCGATCGACTTTGGCGGCGGCGCGTCGCTGTAGCCCTGGGCTTCGAGCGAGTTTGGCAGCGAGATGCGCCCGGAGTGGTAGTAGCCCTGTCGACGAGCTTGTGGTGACATCGTGGTGATGTCAGCCTCAGCACCAGAGTCGTCTTGGGCACCAAAGCTAAGAGCACTGTTGCTGTTCTTAGACTCCGACTGTAGCACCCTGCGCATAGCATTGTCAAAGCTCTCCTGGGCTTGGGCGGCAAGCTCTGGTGATGACTTGGAGGTTGTCATCCTTGGCAAGTCCCATAGTTGCTGGCTATCATCGGCATACCCACTGAAGGAAGCACGCTCGGCGGCCATTGCCCCGACACTCACTCGTCGCCGTGGAACGTTCACACCCGGGAAGTCCGCGATGAACGTGCTCGCGCCAGTCATCGTCATATTATCGGGCAGCGACATGTGATGCGGACGAGAGTGGTGGCGCTGGTCTTGGCCTTGCAGTTCACTGTGAGAAGGGAGCTCTTGGCGGCTGCTTTGGCTGATCCGCACCGCGAGGTTGAGCTTCTCGACCCAGAGGTTCATCTCGATCTCCGATGTCGCTGAGAGCAAGAGCCGGCGGTCCTTGGTGTTGACTGCGATGCGCCAGATCGTCGAGGCCGAGTTGCCGGTCTTCTTGCTGTCCACAGGCATGACGTCGATGGTCGTGAGCAGTTCGCTGCTCTTAGCGTTCTTGGCGCCGAGGTCCACTTCGCCTTTCCAGCTGCCACCGTCATACTTGTAGTACTTGAGCGCGGACGGCGTGAGCACGAAGAAGTGCGTCTTCCAGTTTCGGCGGCCGAACGGGTAGTCGTTGCCCGAGCCTTTCTTGAACAGCAAGCCAGTGTGCAGAACCTGGTCGCGGTAGGTAGTCGTCGTCATTACCAGTCAGTGAGTCGGTCTTGAGGTGGAATGAAGAGTGCTTGGTTGAGGAGACTGGAGACCCTGGAGGGCTTCTCGGTACTCTGAGGCTTGTGAGTCTCTCGGTCAATTGGGAAGTGAATGTGTATGAGTGAAGCGTTGGCTGCTTGGTGGGGGCAGGCATTACAAGCGGACACAAATGCCCCCCATGCTCTTCGTATGGTGGGTTACAAACAAAGGCCGCCGCTTGGCATTGTGTGCACCAGTCCGTTTTTGCGAATCTTCAGTCCAGCAGCCAAAAGAAACCAGAAGTCTAGCAGAAATTTTTTCTCACGAGCAGATGGGCGGGACCCATGATAACATAGGGAGTCACATTTCGCTGATTTTTAGATTTTATTTTTACAGATTGAACCTGCTCGTCGCGCTTGGCTCATGCAGCGGCGATGACTGGGCCGTGTGGGCGGTGAGGAGATGCGCGTCATGGGTTTCACGGTACCTCGTTAGTCGTTCAACAAGCTTGCGCTCATGCAACGCTTGCCCCGGATGGCGTGTGGATCAAGCCATAGAATCCACATGGGCGGTCGAAAAGAGACTTTTTGGATCCCAATCCATCCTGAATATGCGAAACTTCAGGGAGTAAAACTGAAGTTTTGACAGCCTGCCGAATGAATGACACTACCCTCGCCCCTCAATCAATCTTTCTGGCAGGGCAAACGAAACACGAATCTTTCGTTGTTGTTGAATCTATCAGAGGTATACTGAAAGTACTGAAAGCAGTCGACGTGGAGAAAGGAAGGAGAATAGACGACCGATCGATCAATAGATGGCTTCGCTTTGGCTGCAGAAAGTGGGACCAATAGTTGAGTCTGAGTCACCTCGGCAACAACAACAAATCAACTGAGTGAGCTCCTGGTTTACTGACTTGGACAATACTGAGCTCGTTTTTGCCCCTTTTTGGTGGGACTTTGCTCCCAAACGGTGCACGTTTGAGCAAACTCGGCCGAAGAGTTCAGTTACAGTACAGTGCAAACATGCATTTTGTTTTGTGAAATTTCACAAACACAGAATGGCTGGCTGTAGCAATTGACAACCGTTGACAAATGCGGAGTTAAAATAGCAATTGTTCCAGCTGTTTCAAATTCATTTATTTGAATAAAGTTTCAAATTGACGCTAAACCTAAACCTAATTTTGGAATTTAGGTTTAAAATTAGCCTTCTTTGGGGTCTCACAAGAGGAATTTCCATAAATAAGTAAATATGTACTTATTTTGCCCATCCACAGCAAATGAAAATCTCAACCTAAGTACATTGAGCTAAGTGCGATTCAAGTGCATTCGACAAAGTTCGCATACGAACTTCGCACTGTAAGTTCTCAAATAAGTACGAGTTGCAAAGATTTTGGAACTGTAGGAACCTTTTAAGTACGAGGAGGTTGAGGATGGGATGCAGAACGAGTTTGCAGTTACTCAAATTCACACCAATTGGAGAATATTCACACCAAAGCAAATGTGAATATTCTCCAATTGGTGTGAGCTCGTTTTCGCAAGAAAAAGCAGAGCGGGTGTGCAGGTTCTCACATTTTCACAATAATGTAGAACAAAATGCGGACAGAAGAGCACGAGTTTGCAGTTCATCATACTTAACCAAGTATTTGGGAGGCAGTACATGATAACAATGATATCAAACATCACCTTATAGTGAGGCTTGCGCTCGTTCGATACAAAATAGTGTTGTCAAGTGAGAGAACACATGGGCGATAATAACGAAGCATGCCTTTTCATTAGCATCAATGAGCTCACTTTTCAATTTGACTCAGCCGACACAATGGCCGATATACAGAAGAAACCTCACGCCAGAAACTTCGGAATCGCTCTGTTCACACTGGGCGCGGACGGTTTGGAGCTCGCCGTGGACTTCGAGCTGTTGTGAGCCAACATCGAGATTGAGCAAGCAGATGCACGAGCTGAAAACTTTGGTGTTGCGTATGACCGGCAGCAAAATATTGCTAAAGACTCCTACGGCTCATAGAAGGTGGTTCAGAAACGATGCAAAGAGTTTGCGAAGAAGCG
Organism: Globisporangium emineosum; assembly: GCA_023334195.1. NCBI lineage: Eukaryota > Oomycota > Peronosporomycetes > Pythiales > Pythiaceae > Globisporangium > Globisporangium emineosum. The sequence goes on from JAASGK010000063.1 coordinate 50,028, forward strand.
TGGATTCCAGCTTTACGTCAAATTCAACAGCTCCAAGTCCGGCTCTTCTGGTAATGCGAAGAATGGGTGTAAGAAGTTGAAGGACCAGCAGTTTTGTAAAAGGGTGCTATTCACAACAATCCTCAAACACGGCACACGCGTTTGTGCGAACAAGGAAGCGACCTTCCGACTTGGAGAAAGGGAGGGCGACTTGAGGGCTTGAGGGAAAATTTACAACTGAATTAAAATGCTTTTGGTTCCTGTTGCTACTTACAAATGAACCTCAAGGGCTCCTAGAGGTTTTACAAGTAAAACCTACACATGCAGAAATTAAACCTATGAAACCGATATATAAAACCTTGGGTACACTGAGGTTGAGCTTAGGGAATCTTCTAGGAACTTGAACTTCAAGTCCCGTGGGAAATCCCTGCAAAGTGAGTGGCGGGAGCCAATCACTTCAACCGATAGTGACACACCGCCCGCATCATCGGTATACTGTGGCTGTAAAAAGTCTCCGCACCCCTGAAAATTTATCACGTTTTGCGAATTTTCTCTGCTTGTGATAACTTTCGCCAGGAGAATTTGGGACGGGAATATTCTCCGTGATGAGCTTGTCAGTCTGAGCCGCCTCTTAGTCCATAACGCCAAACCGTTTCGTCACAATCCCATTATCCAATTTTGGGTCTCCACAAAAAGTGTCCGCACCCCACGGTAAAATTTGAGTTGCAAGCATGCTGACGGGTAAGTTTGGTTGCAATCGCTACACAATGATTCTCAACGTCTTGCGCATACAACTGACCACTTTTTACTCACCTCCATACAGTTCCGGAGCTCCAGAGGGCCGCCAGGACCGAGTATAGTCGTGATATGCGGCAACTGGTCGTTGGCATGCATATGGACGGCCGTGGGTACAAGAACATCGCCGGGGAACTCTCCATGCCAGTGTCTACCGTCCGCTACATCGTCCAGAAGTTCAAGGACCACGGTATCGTCGAAACTTGCCTCGTCGAGGCCGTCCTGTCTTTGCCACGCCTCGGCTTTGGCGTCTCGTGGTCCGCAAGGTACTCGTCCAGCGTCGACTGAGCGCCGAAACTCTTGCCGAGGAACTCAAGAAGTTCCACAACCTTGACGCGAGTCCCTCGACACTTCGGGAAATCCTTCGCGACGTGAAGC